>RSEF01000013.1:7204875-7256840 GCA_003993805.1 Himantopus leucocephalus | reverse complement strand
GAAAGACGGGGACAAACTTTTTAGCAGGGCCTGTTGTGACAGGCCAAGAGGTAACAGCTTTAACAGAGGGTAGATTTAGACTAGATACAAGGAAGAAATTTTTTACTCTGAGGGTGGTGAGACACTGGAACAAGTTGCCCAGAGAGGTGGTAGATGCCCCATCCCTGGACACATTCAAGGTCAGGTTGGACGGCGCTCTGAGCAACCTGATCTAGTTGAAGAAATCACTGCTTATTGCAGGGGGAGATTGGACTAGACGACCTTTAAAGATCCCTTCCAACCCAAACTATTCTATGATTCTATAATAATGTTAAGCATGGTAGTAATGTTCAAATATTTATCATTTCATGTTTCACAAACATTAACTCCCTCATTTTTATTGGTAAAACAAATTCTTAATTGTCAATAGCGTGTTTTAACATCACCTTTTTAAACAAGGCATAATCATCCTCATTTTTATATACATTATAGAAGCTATAAATATGCCACTTATCTCAAAAAGTGATACACTCTATTAAGTGAGTTCTTTGCTACTCTCTAGAAGACTGCATAATTAAGGCTAAAGAGCTGCAGGGTAAAATTTATGTAATACTGCTTTCTTGTATCCTGCCCTACATAAGAGAATTTTGAAATATTTTTCAAGATTTAATGCATGAAGTACAACACCCTTTGTGTGTCTTAATGCTAGTGACTAGAAATGGTCATGAAACTAGTCAGCAAATTGCTATTTATTCTTTCTTATATATCGTTCTAAGGATTGAGAAAATGATAAAAAAACTTGACTATAGCAAATACTGTGTTCCTGTTAATCATAGCTCAATTTCTTCTCTTAATCTGGAGAATATAAGTTTGAAGATAAAATAGAGTCATCTGGAGAATATGAGTTTGAAGATAAAATAGAGTCATCCTGTGTAGGTAACAATCAGTCCTACAAGGTTGCTTCTGTTCTGTGAGTGTACAGGTTAAAATGAACCCTCTCTTCCCTTGCCCCCCTCCAAAATCCCTGTTCATGCCCCATCCATTCAAATCATAGATAGCAATAACTATTTGACCTTACTGAACATCCCATCTCTCGTTATGCAAAATACAAAAATATTTGGTCAATAAAGAACTGTCACTCTGGCTATGTTTTCTCTAGTGCTAAGGATTTGAGCTGTGAATTAAAAGCTTTTGAATAACTCTCAACATTTGTTGTCATCCTGGGAAAAGCAAGAATATCATTGAAGTTGAAGAAATTACTTTTCTTTTTCCTATTATTATTTTTTAAAACTAATAATTGTCAAAAACTGTATGACTAGATTTAGCAATACTGTAGAAAAAAAAGTAGACTTCCAAGTACAGGTACAGGAAATCTATGATATCCTTCAGTTCTGAGAGACACACTGTATCTCTGTTGACAAGAAAAGCAAAGAATTTCACCAGCAGAATTTATTACTAGTGAATAGTGCAAATATTAAAAACCCATTATGCCTCTATAAGACCAAGAAGAAAAGTGAAAGAGGAAAAGATCAACCCTCTGAATACTGGAATATGGAAACACAACATTTCTCTGAACTCACGAACTGGTTCATTTTATGTGCCAAGCGCAGATCCCACCGGTGCCCCACAAAGGAAAGGTACCACAGTGTCCTCCCACAGAGGGTATGGCAATTTGTGTTAGGACATAGTCCCGCCAGTCGTGGTAGCATTATTTCAGGGCTTTGTAATAACTAAGACTGATGATGTTGAACTTCCTACCAGTCAGCTGATCTAGGATAACCCAGCTGGGATATCATTAGGTGTGGTAGTGCCTGTTCTGTGCCAGAGGATGAATAATTTTATACTTGCAATAGTTGCCACAGCTCAGATTACGTTCTGAAACAAATCAATAGTAAAGCAATCACAAGCAGACATTCCCCTGCTGAGTTTGCCAGCTTTGGTGCCCACCTCTTCTTCATTAGGTGGCTCTACAATTAACCATGCCCCCTAACCATTATGCTGTGTTGATGAGGCTGATAATTTGGGAATACAAAATTCTCTACTTCTTATCTCTTTATCTCTGGCCCACCTCATTCCTAGTGCTACATCCTTAACAGTTTAAAATGGATTTTTGTTTCCTGGTGTGATAAGAGATTTTCTCTAGGGAGAATTAAGTAAGAAAAATGAATAGTCCCATGAGCAGAAGGGCTGATTTCTCATAGATTTACATCTCATGGCAGAATTCCCTACTGTCTAATGAACATGTAAATGCCAATTTAAGCTTTTTCAACAGCTGAAGCATTCCTCACAGGTGTTCTCTAAGTCATTTCTCTGGAGTCTAACAAGAAGCAAATTCATGCCTTAACCTTTCCTGGGAGGAAGAGTGTATGGAGTGGCTGATGCTGGGGAAAGCAGTAGGGTACCATTATATCACAGTCCCGCAAATTCCTCTACCTGTCTTTTCGACACTGCAACTTCTGTCTTAATAGTTATAATTGATCGATATTTTCAGAATTATAGAAAAGGAGGGCCTGAGATAATATAACCTTGATTGCTCTTAGAGGAACAGGATAAAAAGCAATATACCTCTCTAAGTTTTAACAAAAGCTTAAACAGTACCAGTTTTGCCAAAATATCCCAATGAGGATATTGGGAATTAAACTGAAATCAGGAAACAACTGAAACAATCTGATAATTGTTCAGCGTAATATTTGTACGTTGAAGAATGGCAATTATTTTGCACACAGTTCAGATAAACAGTTTGGATTTGATAAGTGGAATTAAAGAGATCGTGATTTGCTAATATATACTGAACTTTTGTATGAAGATTATGAAGATTCGCTAGCAGACTTGAGAACAAAAATTTTACATAGGGATGTTCTTAAAGCTTGACTACAGCACTTCCAAAAATGTGGAAATTCAGCCCAAGCTAAAGTTCTTCGTATATAGAGCCTACACTTCAGGCTAGGTTAGTTAAATCCGGGAGCTTTATTCCACCTGCACTAGCTAAAATCAAAGATAAACATATGATAATTGTTAATATGCCTATCTGAATGCAGTGACACAGGTACAAAACTTAAAATACAATATAAAAATAAATTCAGAAGGAAAAAGTAGCCTTTCAGAAAAGGGCAATGAGGAATATTATTTTTGATACGGCAAAGCTGTAATTCTATCATTCACGTACTTGCGGAATGCAAACTTGGGGGATACAAACTCTTTTTTCTTCTAGATACAATTTCTATGACAGTGGAATTTGACTCCAAGACCAGGGTTGCTAGCTCATGGTAATACAACTAAACAACAAATAAATTGTTTCATGTTGAGAGCTGCTTGGAGAACTTTGTTTACACCTGTGTTCATATTTTCAAACATTCACTTTGCTTAAAAAGGTGTTCACATAGAGTTGTTTGGATCAAGAAACAGGGAGGAAACAACATCAGTAAAACATGTATTTTTCAAAAACTACCATCAGTCATCTTCTTTTGAACTTATTCTACTTCTAGAAATAATAAAACGTTTAAAATTCATCCGGCTGGGAACTGTTGGGATGCAATTTGAGAACACTGCTGTCATTTCCATGGCAAAAACTGAAAATCATAACAAAAAAACCAAACCTCAGACTTCTCTTTTTCACTCTACTGAAGTATTCTGAACACTGTCTTGGCTCTGGCTACTCTTTCTCTCCCACTGCCATATGTGCACATGAATGGCAATGTGCTTGCTAGGGAAAGGGGCAGCAGAGCTGAACCAAAATGGAGTCCTGCTGCTGGGCACAGCACCGTGGAGGAGGAGTGCTGCATTTGGCCAGTGGAAATGTTGGTTTCCTGAAGGAAACTGGATGGCATTTTCATATCCACATCCCTTTCAGGAAACTCATGAGCCCCTTCAAAACCAATACTGTTTCGTTGGGTGTAAGAAGTTATTGCTTGCAATTTTATTGCTTTGCCTCTTGGGTTTTGAGTAACCTCCTCTCTTACAGCATCTGAGGTAACATCATGACTGGCTTTGCCTCAGAGAGAATCTCTATAACAAGCTACACCTGCAAGATATGAAGGACCACTGCATCACCTCTGCATCCAACTCATCATCTCAACCCTTAAGTCTTTTATGATAGCGACCTCCGCAGAAAGATAAATACAAAAAGCACTCTTTTGAGTATATTAAACTTTTCTGGTGCTTATCATCAGATGGAGCATTATCTTTCTGTGGAGCTACAAACACAGCAGCTGAACCTCTAAAAAACAATGTAGGAGACATTACAGAGATCTGACTTCATATTACATCACCGATATGTAGAGTACACTCCAGCCTATGTGATAAACCTCCCTTACCACGGTCCAGTGGGACTCCAAATGCATCCTTCTCTGTATGCCACACAATGTTCCAGATCCAGAATTCCCAGTTCATTTTTAAAAGCTTTCCAGGACGTAATATTTTCAATTGTTAAAAGAGGAAAGTCTTAAAAAGACATAACCTGTGGGATTCACAGTGTTATAACCTCGCTTTTAAGAAAAGATTAAGAGGTTGCACTTCCTAGCCTGAAAACAACATACAATGTGATGGTATTCACACCGTGACGTGGAATGGACACTCCCAGGGGAACCCTGTTTTGTAGTAGCTGTGAACGATATCCTGAATATGTCTGTTTGAGAAATAAGTAGTTCTTCAAAGGTCTCCTCTTCAAAAGGCAAGGCATTTAAATACCTTGTAGGATTTGGACGAGGGTGATTAGATACACCTAGAAGCTCTGCCTTTATTCCTGTGAAGCTGGTAACTGAAACTTCAAGATGGTATCTGTAGCGTTTAAAGAATTTTTTTACATCCTAAGCTTGATCTGTTTGACTTCAAATGGCAATGCTGGTTATAAATTATTCATGATTCATAGCTATCTCTTCTGAGACATGATCTTCAAACTAAGCATCCTCTTCATGTCTATTCTTCCCTTCAGGCCTGTTGCACGCAGGCCTGTAGCCTCTCTTACTCTTGCTCTTGGTATTAAGTACAATGTCTTACTCTTGCTCTTGGTATTAAGTATAATATTAGAATATCATATTATTTGTGATTTTTCATAGTTGTCTCTCATTCTTTCTCACTATCTCTGACATCATCTACTATTTTTTGACTCTACTGGTGTCAATAATATCCTCTTGGAAAGCTCAAGAGGTTAAATATACACCCAAACACATTTGCCATCTCCTTCCTTAGTATATAAATAACTGTTCTATTACAGCTAGTTTTTTCCATTTCATTTCCTCACCAATCACACCTTAAGACTATTTTGCAACACCTACTTTTGCCAGTGGATGTTTCTGCTGTTACATGTTAGCTGTGGTTGTGAACAAGATTAATTTGCACATTGATGAAGGTTTGCACCTGGTTTCTGCAAGACAAAATGCATAAGAAACCAGAAACAATTTGGAATCTGCTCACAGAGCCAGCATTGTCCTCAGGCAAACCCATAGCAGGAGAATGAGGATACCGTTTACCTCTCAAACATTAGTCCACAATAGCCTTTTCCAGCGAAATATCTCAAATCAGAAAACAAATACATTTGTGGTATTTTCATTTGAAATCGTTTTAAGTAGTTATAAAAATCCACAAGTAGGATTCAGAGGACCTTATTTTTAATAGTCATAGGTGTGAACACTGGAGCACTCTTTTCCACATAATTTGGCAATCTCCTACAGCAATATAATGGATTTCTCTGTTTAAGAATATTGAACAAAATGTCTCTGAAATTACTCTAAATTTCTCATTGGAAAAATTCAGTTTTTATAGGTAAATGGCTTGCCCAGATGTTACAGTTTTAAAGCATGGTTCTGGTAAATTTTAGATGTTCACAAAATGGTGACAATAAAAAAGTTACTCTCAAATAAGTGAGCCTAAATACAGATCCAGATTCTCATGAAAATCATTCTACGTATTTGTGTGTAGGATTTATGATATTTTAAAAGCTTTTTAAAAGTCATATATGTATGACTGTATGTAATATAGTCATGGATGTAATACATTACTTATTTACGTAGTATACATGACCTCACATCATGTATATTACATAAATAAATGATATTTTAAGCTCAGTTCATGACAAACTAACTCTAGAGCTCAAAATCCTAGCAGTCACCAACTATCTTGAGGCAGATGCATACCTTCCCAAAACATGTACATTAAAAGGAATAACCTGCTCCAATACAGCCATTTGCATGTACAGCAGGAGAAAAGTACAGCTCATGTGGGAGAGAATGTACTTGCGTGAGACAGCATTAACTGCTCAAAAAGCAGGTAGGCAACAGATTCACAGAGACAGAGAGGGCTGTTCTTCCCATGCCTCAAACAGACCATGCAAGATAAAGAAAAATATTTTGTTCTTTTCAGCAGCGTAGACCTCTTTAACAGCCAAACACAGCATACTTTTCAGGATTCCTATATTTCAGATCAGAAAATCGATTTCTTCTGAGTCACGCTCGCTCTCTTAGGTCAAAAGCTGCTCTTTCAACAAGTCCAAACTGGGTTTACTCTGCTATGGAGGACTTTTACAAGCCAAAATTCTGGTTAGGACCTATGAAATAAGCTTAAGTACATATACACAGACATGCATAAATTGGCAAAATAGAATGTATGTTCTCCAGAACAACCAAACTCTGTGCATGGACTAACCATGGGTTACTTTAATTCCTGGTTTTATTTGAGAGTGTTAAATGCAACTGAACTGAACTTATTTGTAGAAGGTAAATGCAACCGCCTCACCTTCAATTCTAGGCAGCCACATATTAACAATTAGAGGAAAACAACAAGCACACTTTTGTCCACCTTTAAAAAGACCCTAACACACTCTACATAGACCCATGATCATTGTCACTGTGAAACATCTGATGGAGGGACTCAAAACTGAAATAGCTTTATAAAGGTTACAGGCATAGGTGGGAAGCTTCCTTGTACTTCATAGTCTAAGAAACCAGTACTTCTGTCAGGCAACTGTTTTCTAAGGGTCATTCTACCAGTGTCCATGTTTCAAAAAAAAGTAATCATTCCATCTGAAAACAGTAACATGGCATTAGATGTAAGCNTAAGAAACCAGTACTTCTGTCAGGCAACTGTTTTCTAAGGGTCACTCTACCAGTGTCCATGTTTCCAAAGAAGTAATCATTCCATCTGAGAACAGTAACACGGCATTAGATGTAAGTNCCATCTGAGAACAGTAACATGGCATTAGATGTAAGCAGAAAAGAAAAATGACCTAAATGAAAAGAAAAATTACTAAATGAGTAGTACTGATGCTGGGAACCCTGACAGTAGCTGCATTTGGCTGCAGGTTCAGAAAAGCATCATACGACATTAGCCAGGAGCACAGGACTCACTTTCCTAGTATACAAATAGACCATACATTGCAGCTGTACCTTGCTACATACGGATAGTGAGATTACCTTGGTAATTACCTTGTGCACTATTATAATTAAAAAAAAAATAGATGAATACTAAAACTTCACAAATAGTTACAAAAAGCCTACTATTTTTCTCCATTCTTCCTTTCAACCTTACGTATGATACACATACACAGACATGTTCAAGACTCACTCAAACAGCAAATCCTCCTGGTATAACCAATTTATATGTTCATCTGCTAATGCAGATGGATACTAAGATATGCACTGGAATTCCTACACAAGTACTAGTAAATCTTAAACAAGAAGTTAGGGTCGGAACTCAGTTTAACAAGGCGTGTGAATATCCTGTCTTCCTGTGTATCTAGATAAACAACAGGTTTCTAAAGAACTTAATATGTCAACAAGTAGAAGTGGACAGCTGATTAGGAGGATTCCCTGCAGAATTCTGCAAGCTTTTCAACATTGAAAGCCTTTACGATAAAACCATGATTTTTTATTCAACAGAATTATTTTTTGCTATGTAATTTCAAGTCAATATTCAACAGAGGCAAATAATGGAAGTTTAAAATGCACTTATGTATTGCTGCCAGCTNTGCACTTATATATTGCTGCCAGCTGTGTCTGTCATTGATAAAAGAAATAGAAAATTGTGGATTCTCTGTCTCAATGCCATAATCGCTACCTGGTTTATGCACTTACTTACATTTGAATTAACTACTAAGTGAATGATTTGTCNAAAGAAATAGAAAATTGTGGATTCTCTACCCCAATGCCATAATCACTACCTGGTTTATGCACTTACTTACATTTTAATTAACTACTAAATGAATGATTTGTTTACCCTTCAACCACATAGTGGTATCCTGCAAGAATCAGGAGTATCGGGAAGTTCAGTATTACCGTAATCATTCAAAGGACTGATATCATTTAGTGGTTTGCCAGATTCTAAATATGGACAAGTTTTTCAGCAGAAGGTGCAGGGATCCAGTCCTAANCATAGTGGTATCCTGCAAGAATCAGGAGTATCGGGAAGTTCAGTATTACCGTAATCATTCAAAGGACTGATATCAATTAGTGGTTTGCCAGATTCTAAATATGGACAAGTTTTTCAGCGGAAGGTGAAGGGATCCAGTCCTAGATGACAATGAAATAATCAACTCTCATGCGTGTGTCACCTTTAATATTCTTATTTTTTTGTAAGCCCTAGTGCATTAGGGTTTTCATTCTTTTCCAAAATCCTGTTTTCTGAATTTTGTTATCATCTATAGGCGTCACCTTGTTTCCATGTTGTATAAAAAAAACTTTCAAAGCATACAGCCTGCTTTTTTTTGGCAACCCAGAAACATGACAAGACATGAACGTGACAAAACTGAAGGAAGTTTGTTTTTTCCTTTGTATTTTGAGAAACAAACATTTGGAAAAATGCAGAAACTTTCAGAGCAATCCTTATAGCACTGATTACAGGCTCGGATTTTAAATAGGAATATTTGTGAGTTCATTTTATTTTGTTTCTTTGCATGACCATGCCTACCGTTGGTACTTTTCAGTATCACCGGAAACAGAGTAATAATAAACTTTTTTGAGTTTGCTTTTGTGTGAGAAGCCAAATAAAAATTATCAAATAATAATTATAAATATAAATCATAAGTATTATGCAATGACATAAAATATTACTTGTTTTCTTTTCCAACTACTCCCATTAAATATTTCCACATAAACTTAGAGCAGAATCTACCAGATGTTGTTGAAGCACACAGCATGCACATATTCCAAAGAACCTCCACGGGAGTAAAGATGGGTTGAGAGAAGAGAAATAGCTGTCCTACAGCTCTACAGCTGTTCAGTGAGAGAGCTTGGACTAAACCTGAGACATTTTGCCTGCTGCTTCAGTGTCCTAATCAATAATCCACACTGCTTCTTTGAGATATTCTTAATTTTATTTACTTTTTACTACGGTATCTTTGTTGAGTTCTTGTGCTCAAAGTTATCTTCTTTTATTACTGAGCTGCCCTAGCACTCTGAACCCCATGACATTTGGTAGCTGATCACACTGAGCTCTAAATAAAGTGTGGTTTGATCTGTACTACTTTTGCTCCTTGATGTTTTGCCTTCCAGGATTTCATACCCGGGTGAGTTTTAGTCTTTTCTCGGTTACTTAGATTGGTTTCCTGAGGGTTTAAAACTAAATATTCACTGACGAAATCTTCTAAAATATTTAAAGGGAGCCAAAAATAAACTGAATTGAAGTGCTGAAAAAAAAAAATAGTGCTGGAAGTCGAGCAATAAAGCACGCTGTATTCCTCCCAGCATCCCTCGGGCTCTTTGTTTATAGACTGCCTTTCCAGTAATCTCCCTGTGCATTCAGTGGAAGTGAGATGCTGGTGTTCGAGTGGTACTTTCTTGTATAAATATTTCTTCTGCTGGGGGGTTCACACAGAATGAATCTGTGAAATCTGTAGCTCCCCTGCAGAACATTGCCTCCATGCAGTCATGCCTTCTCTCCTCTGGAGAGGAAGTAGAAGAAAACATCAAGTTTTATTGCAGCCTCGGGTTATGTAATACTGTCTCTTGGCTCTGAAAATAACTGGAAACATCAAGATCAAAGATTAAATGTACTGTATCCTCAAATTCCTCTTCTCTCAGAATGAACGGCTTTCAGAGGAGTTCCAGAATGACCTTTGCCATGCAAGACAATTTATAAAGATGTAAAAGCAGAAGCACTGAGAAGTGGTGTTTTATGAACTGCGTTCGTCCTGCACAGACATTTCAGCAACCAGGACATGCACAAAGCTTGTTAAAAACTGCTAATTTCAAGAGAGTTTTCTCTTTCTCTTTTGTTATTTAGACCAAAAATATTAAATACTTTCTTTTCTTCTATTGTGACGTTCACCAAATAGGCCTGTATCTAATTTTCAACCACTTCTGAAATTTTGGGAAGCCTACAGTACACAGATGGCACGTGGGTCTCTTGTGCAGGCAGTATGGGAGCAGTTCTTGTCCACACACTCATCCATTGACCACAAATAGAGCCCTCATGTCTAATATCAGATTAGCTGAAATGACACCATGAAGGGAATTGGTCCACCTAAGGTCTGATTCCCTTTGTGAGTTTTCTGTCCCTTTTGATTGACCATTTGCTTTTAATTTTGTTATTTCAGGTACTTAATGTTAGCAGTTTTTAACCTAGGCCTCAAAGTGCCACATTTAACTTCATTCCCATTTTTACATCTTACATTTCTCTTATTACCCCGGAGTTGCCCACACTCCCTTTTCACACAAATTATGCACGGTTGTCTAGGAAGTCCAAAGATGTAGACCCATGATACAGTATAAATGTTGTGCTTTACCACCTCTATAAAGCGAAACCAGCCACCATGTTGTGCTTTTTTCCCTTGATGCAAACTGCCAAAAATTTCAACATGATAAAATGTACATAGCTTTGACAATTCTTATTTCATGCCATTTCATAATCCTGATAGTGTATTTGATCTAAAGTACCAGAGATGTGGTGTACTTCATGCTTTGAAGTATGGAAACAAACCAGTTATTTCCAGTTCTCCCTGTACGTAAGAGCATGTAAGCTGAACTTTGCCAGGAAGTGGGTATGCCATCTGGATATCTTGAAATGAATGAAACATAATAAAACGTATTTCTTATTTGCCCACAGTAGTGATTTCACCATATATCAAAACCTTTATTATTATAATGATAATACATCAAATATTCAAAATTAATCAAGTCATTGCTTTAAACACGCATGCGCCCTTATCTATAGATGCGTAATGTTTTTGAAGCAGACAGCTTTTCCTTATTCAGATAACAACCAGACATCCAAAAGAGCCAAGGACACAGGACGCCTGACTGTGTGTCAGGCATAGCACCCCAACTGGTTGTGTTGCCTGGAAATTGTGGCTCTCTACTTTCTCACATTTTTTCATCTCTTTGTTCCAATTTTCTATTACAGTAAGTCAAACACGTTATTTAGAAACCTAAGCACTCCTAACCGTTCAGAGATGAGATGCTGAGCTTTCATCCTGGGATGATGCTTCCTAGGAAGGAGGGGAGTGGGAAAGGGAGCAGAAGGTTCTATAATTTGCAGATTATTTACACACTGGAGCATAATAGTTCACTCACAGCAGTTGCAACCTATTACATCGTGCTGCTGCCACATCTGAACACTAATCCTGCATACCAAAAATCCCCCTGCATTTGCTAATGCCAGTGTAGTAGCTTAGCTGCCTTCAAAAACAAACAAAAAAGATCAGTTGTTTGTAATTATGCCTCCGAATAAGAAAAAAAAAAAGCTTAGGTAAATATATAGGATCAGTAATGTTCATTTTCCCTTTGAACTTTAAGTATTCATAGATGGAACCTTAGAAACAAACACACCTAAGTTTACCTTACCTCAATACATTTCCACATACTGGCATTTTTCAGCAGCAAAAAATTCTTAGGGTGAATCTTGTCTCTGTGAATTCCAAGAGAAGGTGGGAACAGTAATAGATTTTAATTACTGTCTAGTGTCATTACATTCTTTCCTCCTATAATTAGAAACTAATGAGAAGTGGAACACATTCTGTCAAATGAGCTGAGAAAACAGCACTTCAAGTGGAATGAGTGGCCAAGGACCAAGTAAAATCAAGAACTGTCAGGCAGAAAGTCATGTCATACATAAAGAAATTTCGTTTGCTTGGATGGCTGTAATGATTCATCTTATTTTGCAGGAGTTTCATCAGCTGGGGTTGTCATTTTGCACAAACATAAACTAATTTCAGTTCTCTTCTCCCTGCTCCCGCAGGAAATCAAGGTGTTTGATGTCAGACACATTCACACACAGACATACACGTTACTCTTTAAAAACATGTGTGTGTGTGTATGTAAGAAAATCTCCTCCCCTCCCCTGCCCTCCGCCCTGCTGTGCAATGTAGTTAGGATTCATCCTTTGGAATGTAAATTGAAAACCAGGCTTGCAGCTATCTGGATCCCAGAGATAATCTTATATAAATGGACTATAGTGCAAGCTTTGTCAAAGTCTTAATATTGTTTTACCTTATTACATAATCAAGCTATAATCACAGCTTAGAAATGGATATTTAGAATTGGGGTGAAACCACTTAGTACAGCTGCTATGCTGTATCAGCAATGACCATGAATCGCCCCATTCTTTATGTAATGCTCAGACTGAGCGAGTGCCAACAGTCAGGTAGAGAATAGCACCGCTTCCAAGTGCTTGAGTATGTTGCAAGCAAATATCTACAATGCCATGGCAGATTTTCTTTCTTTCTTTGCCCTAAAGGCTAAACATTCACTGTAGTTTATTTCACATCATGACTTCTCTATGACACAATAGTGGTATTTTGCTGCTAAACCTCAGAAGGAAAGAGACTGTGGAGCATTTTTGAAAAGGAAGAGACTTAATTATTTTTTGAAACTGTCTGGCCCTTATGCAGTCTAAAAATGAGTCAATGAAAGAACAAAAAACTGTGAAGGACAGAAACAACAAAAAGGGCATTTAGCAAAGGATGAGATAATGAGAAGGTTTCATGGTCAGATATCCAGGGGACAGTGCTCTTTCTGATTTTGCCTTTTCCTCAGACTTTTCATTTCTAGCTGTGGGCACCAATGAAACTCATAAATATCAGCTTATGATCAGCACTGTGATCAAATTTCTGTCCTATCTTTCACTCATGTGCCCAGTGATCAAATACTTCAGTCGAAATTATTTTCCTGTGATATATGTAAAACCATATTGCACTGGAGGAGCCAATATCATCTCTTCATGTGATAAATGACCGATTTTAGAAGCACTGTTTCATTAGTACTAACCTAGACAGACTTAAGAACTTTCTGATCTGTTGGAAGAAGAAAAAACCATCAAAAATAGCTCACTTTAGGTTTTATACAAGAGAATCATTTGAATAGGTTAAATCTGAATCCTCATAGAAAATTGCGTGTTTAGAAAAAACACGTTTTCCTCATACTACCGTAACAGTGCAAGACACCTCACTGAACCGCATTTCCAGGCTGACTCAGTACCCTCACCAAGACAATAAATGGCAGCAGAATTCCAAATATAGACCCTGTCAAGGTAAGAAAGAGAAGGGGACAAAAGCCAAATGAAGATGCATCAGGATAAATACACCAATCTTAAATTTTTTCATGATTTTTCATCCCAGATTAGTGCTGCACTGTACAACACTGTCCACAGCCTGACACCAGCCTGGTTTGGGAGAGAGAGATCTGAGTCCAGTCTCCCATTCTCCCGTTTTCCTGTCTTTCCTGGGAGCAGTAAACTGCATCCAGCCACTGCTGAGCAGAGCATACACCAGAGCTCTGGTACCATCACCTGTTTTGACATGAAAGAGAAAAGGGTTTGTCCATATTTTACCTTTTTTATTATTATTATTTATTTTATTTCTCCACTTGTAGCAGTTTTTGGGTAATTCTGCTGCCCTCCAGTGTGCCAGAAGTGGATGATGGGCACACAACGTGAAGGAAATTGGTTGTTTTACAGGCAATGCCCCACAAGCTTACCAATTATTTATTATTATAGAATATCTGCATAAAAAAGGCACCAAGCTTCACTCTTTTTTTAAAGGAGGAGGATGCATTAGGATCCTTTTGGTCCCATTTGCTATTATTTTTATAGTCAGTATTGGTCCAGTAGGTTGGCATTTGAAGAGCTAGAGAGAATTACAAGTTTATCTGGGATTCAGTAGGATCCAGCCCAGAAATGTAAGGCATTGAACTAATACATAGCAAGATGTAATAATACCAGCTCTAGAAAAATAAGAGATGGTATTTTCACATGTTCTAGAAATCTGACTATTGCAGATTTAGCCAATAAACCCATTGGGTCTGGGTTCATCTTGTTTTATGTGCGGGTACATCATGAAACAAACTGGTCAATGATTAAAGCCTTTCAGTTGTGTTAAAATATTTTAGACTTTTTTTTAAAAACTTCTTTTTTTCCAAATTCATTGTGTCTATTTTTTTTCTAAATAAGATTAATTCAGAGAGTTTACTTAGAATACTGACAACAATGAACTTACAACAAAGCTCCTACCTTAAAGGAGGTTTTCATAGAAATCATATGTTACTATTTTAATGGTATTTCCATGTACCAAGACTAAAAACAAGAAAACACATCTTTTCCATTAAACTATTATTTACCTGTTCATTCTTTAAAAAAAATATAAAAATAATCAAACAGTGCTAGCTGTGATCTTTGCCTAACAGAAAATGAGACTGTTGGCCATGTTAACAGTAAAAGAGAGAGAGAACAAGGATGTATCTATTAGTTATTTATGAGGAAAAGACGACAAATTCTGCTACCACAGTTGTTCTTCATTAACAATTTATGCAGTTTATACTCATTACTTGTAGCACAAAGGTGATATTACTTCAGTAATATTTCTATCCTACAAGAGTTGGTTTAGTTCTTTACAAGTGCTCCTCTATTAACAGAGCCATAGAAGCCAGTTATGTCATTTCAGTGTTTGTATAAACACTCAATAGGGAGAATAAATAGAAATTTTTAAGATTCGGTTTTCCACTGGCAGACTTGCAATCGATTCTCCTTTCTATTCTGAGGTGACAGTGCCCTCCTGTGGCACGATTTTTTTTTTTTTTTTATATGTATACTCCATCCAGAAAGATGAACTGGATAGGGTTTCCCACATATAAACAAATCATTTATTTATATACTTGTTTATATGAGTTAATTTTGAGAAAAGGTTTCACTTCTATCTATATTTTCATATGGTTCTCGAAACAAATCTTTTAGAAGTTCTTGCTCTTTTCTGTGTGGTTTCTGTGCAAAATTAGGAGAGAAAAACCCATTGGAAATCTGGACAGCTGGTGCATGTCTGAGTCTGTATGAACCATGTGGCTGCTATTGGCTGCGCTACCAAAATTGTGCCTATTAGTTACCACATAAACGACCTACATTAATCCTAGTTGCTACTCATTTGATCAGTCCTTAAAGAACATATGATGGCCCAAAATTTTGGGAGACTTTACTATTACTATTCTCCTGTCTGTTTCTTTTTTCTTGGCAGTTTCACAAATCCATCTAGTAGAGGAAAACTTCAAGTTTTAAAAAGATGTAATAAAGATACTTGGTAGCATTTTTCTGCCAATTATTGATTCATCAACAATATTCTCCTACATAATTTATTTTCTCCACAGGTTTTTACATTTTAGGCATAAAAAGCACAAAATTATAAATATTATCAAAACTACTAAAACACACATTGGTTTTCATACTACTATACACTGGCAAAAATATTTAAGGTAACCAAATACTCAAGCGAAAACCCTGGGATAGGACACATCCAGTTCCTGGGGGAGAAGAGCTCCATAATGAAGCTCCCTGACACCATGTAGTCAGCATGTGCTGGATACTTTCAGCACACTGGAATTCTGGAGGTTTTAGGTAGTGGACTGTATAATGGAACAAATAAATTTTGAGAAGACCAGAGCCACCTCTACCATCCATCTGTTTTTGCTGTGCCCTTCAGAGTGGTACATAGCTTTGTAAGAAACAGAGATAGCACAGGCTAGTTAGAATAAAGTCTTCTTATAAACTCTCAAAAAACTTATGTCCATGGAGACACGTCTATGCACACGTTGGTTATTTTCCAAAACTTTTAACTTAGCCATGAAAGATTTTCAGAAAAATGCCAACGTGTAAAAAGGCCGTCCACTCCATATATTTAACAGACATGAAACACTGAATTTTCTCCACTCCAAAACCATCTATGAGAATGAACTGAAATGACACATACAAATAACTTGACCAGGTGGCTAACATATAATATTTTATATATATATTTTAAGCTCTTCTGCAGTTCTTTTAATAATTTAAATCTAGCAGTGTTTTAAAGAACAGGAAACCATCTTACAATAGTAAATGTGAGAGAATCTCTGCTATAAGTGTTACTACCTGAACTATAATTAAGACACCAATTTCCTGCGATGTTAGAAAGCTGTTCTTTTCTCTAGCATTTGTACTAGCGTCCAAATCACTTCTGAGTACAAATTAGAGGCTTGTTTTCCCAGTACCTTACACTTTGCACAGTCACTTAAACATGCATAAAGAGAGTACTAATGGGTATAATTTCCCAATCACTTCGCACAGGTATAAATGATTCCACAACCAGGAAGCAATGAAGGATCACACCCACTGTGCTGATTAAATCAGTTAAGTGCAGTGTACTTTCCCCCTGGCTATGCTTCCTGGCACGACTAATTCCTTCTATTGAACCTTTGGGACTTAGGCCAGGATGTACACACAGATGGTTCCCCAAATCAGGAATTCACTTCCCCTACTGCCTAACAGAGCCTGAATCCCGGTATTTAAATGACTATGTCACACAAGCGTATGATAGGAAGAGCTTCCCACAATTTCCAAAGTTCACACAGACTGCTTTGAGTCTATGTAAATTAGGATGGCACGGGACTGTTAGAAATAAAACCTTTTGTAAGTGCTTACTAAGGTCATGATCACTGGATACTGATGGTATGCATCTCCTTTTCAAAGTACGTCCTACTCTAGAAGTGGTTTAAGGTCCATAAACTTTCTCTGTGTGCAGCAGGGATTCTTGCCACAGAGAGAAATCTTCTACTTCCCATTCATATTAGCAGTATGAAGATGCTGTGGCTCAAGTCAGAACCCTGCCCTGCGTCTTGTGATCTTCCAAACATAATTGTCAGGAATATTCATTCATTCCTTCATGTAGAAAACATGAGATGAGTATTTATACGTGAGGATAAACACGACCTGGATAGCATTTTCCCAAGGGACTGCATTCTGGTTCACATATCTGACACTGAAGAAACTGATTAACTGGTTATCATACATTCAGATGAAGACGACTATATCTGTCTATCTATAGAAACATAGATGAATACAGAGGAATAGGAGAAATACATACATTCACAGAGAGAGAGACAGACATGAGGTCTAAATACATTAAGGACATTTATTATGCTTTTCGGTGCAATAAGATTATTTTTTTCCAGGGAAATTTTGTATTTCTTTAAAAATTGAGAGTTATCTAGGAATTATTTTCTGGAAATATGTAATTGTTATATATACCTTAGAATGGGTGGCAGGACTGTAAGGTGTCTGGTGAAAGGCTAAGTAATCCAAAATCTTCTAACTAGGGTGCCAAACGTTAAGTACTTAAGTATGTTGTCTTGCAAAGATACTGCCAGACTGCATTATCATTCATTTCTGGAAAAATTTAAAAGTATCTTAGCCCTCCAGACAGCAATCTGGCCATCTGAGAAGCTTTCCTGATGCCGTAGACAACATTGGCTAAACTAGAGCCAGAACTCAGGGGAAGAGGATGAAGTAATAATGAAAAGATTATCAATTTGCCAAGTGAGGGCTAATGAATGAAACTGTGCTATGGATAAAGTCTGGACATTTTTTCCTAAAATAATGTCTTAGTTTGACAGTTTCATGCAGGCATCACACCAGGAGTGAAAAATCACCTCACGCACAGAGATAATCTGAAAATAACAGTGAATATTTAAACTGGTCCCAGCTGAAGAGCAGAAAAGTCCATGAATAGGGTCAGAAAAAACAAATGTGGATAAAAACTGGGGGCAAGATTCCATCATGAAAGGTGTGATTAAAACAAAGTACTGTCAAGTCCGTGAGTCCATGTTCCACAGAGGACTTAATACATTTTACATTTTGGATGTATATGTTATGAAAACTGTTATTAGGTCCTAAATTGCACATTGTTGGTCTTGCATTAATTTGTATGCTCAGAGTACTTTTCTTACTCAAAATCTCAGAAGGCCTGCTATTATATCATTGCAACATCACTTACATAAACTTACACGCTTCTCTGGAGCATCCCACCACTTAGTCCGCTTTTCCTTAATGCTTTATTTACAATTGTTCATATTACTTCAAGGCTAGAAGAGATAGTCGATACATTACAGAATAATTAGCTTGCCTTGCCTTGGCATTTCCTAACTTATATTTGTTATTCTCACTCTTACCCTGAAAAAAAAATCATCAGTACATCCCGCTTCCCAGAATCCCAACTAAGCAAGATAGGAAATAAACAAAACACCTCTCTGTGGTATTAACATTATTCCTTCCTTTAGTAAGATTCTCTGAAATAGTGGAATTTACTCCACAACACAACAGCGTGTGCAGCAACGTGTTTTTGCAAAGTATTTACGCATCCATGAGTGATTCTTCAGACTGGTCAGCTCCAGACTGCCTGGCAAGTTATAGTTGACACTGAAGTTTTTACTTCCCTTGATGTAACTTGTCCATTAGTAGAAACCTTAAAGCCCATACAAAGTATATATGGTCTCTTATTTCCTTGAACTTTCAGTAAAATGTTTCCAATTCTACAAAGCATAAGCAATAAGATCTGCCAGAATAATTCTGTGGACTTTGTCTATAAATATCAGGAGCTGATATGGTGTTCCCTACGGATATCGTTCTATCGTTTGGATTTTTTTACACATATATATCCATTAGGAAAGGAAGTCTTTGTATAAGGAAGGTGCAATAACATTTGTGAGGGCTGAGCAAAATCTAGACCAATTACATAGCTTTTTAACTTTTTGGAACACGTTAGCAGAGATATGCTATTTCTAAATGTATTTGGTTAAGATGTCCAGTAAAAAAAAAAAAAAAAGCAGATGGAATTGTGTTCAATTAGATATAAAACACTTCTAAAACACTTCCACCTGGAGTACCTCCCCTTTATGTAGCAAATGCTCTATGGAAATGGATTGTCCTCTGAGGTGCATCTTCGAGATGACAGAGAATTCAAAGTAATGTTTCATTGCTGCTGAATGGACTAAGGCCTTTACAAGTTAGTTAGCATTTTAAAAGCTCTTATGCATTACATTTCAAACAAAAAATATTTTTATTTTAAAATAATGCATAAAATATTGTAAAAATGTTATTGTAATGTCTTATGGTATAAAAAATACTCCTTGTGTTCTAAACAGGTCTCTATGGAGACCAAATGACCACCACCAAGCTTTCTAGAAAAACACAATAAAACAATGTATATGGAAATGGTCTATAAATGGAAGGACTGAAGCTACTCTCTTTATATACACATATACGTATATTCATATGTTATCCACACCACCAGTTAGATTGGTTTGCCTACGCTGTTATTGAACAAGGACAATGCATGAAGTCTTTGCAGAGTGCCCTCGTCTAGGTCATCTGGATTTATGTGTTTGTTTTCTCAGCACAGGTTCTGACTTTTGGATATCGCTCTAATACCTGCAAGAAAGTGCTGGCTTGTGTACTAGATTCTGATATTTTCTGTTCTTTTGAATAAAAGATCCTACAAGGCAAGAGTGCGAGAACTACCAAAACAGTTGAGCTAAAAGACCTGTCCAAGTACAGGACAAAAAATATAGAGAAAGCAGTTACCCAGGATCTGATACATCTGTTCAGCTACTCCAGAAGAGTCTATAGCAGTTGCAGCTTCAGAAAAAGAAGCAATAACAGAAAAAAAAAAATCTTATTTTTTAATTTCAATTCTGAGCTAACCTTTTGTACCTCTTTATGTTCGCATCTATGTTCAGGTTTATATTTCAGCTCTTCTGATAATTTTTTGTCTCATTAAAGTAATACAATAACACTGAGCAAGAAAACAGCCTTCTTAAAACTGTTCACATGGAAGTAATACAGCTATTGCTTAAAGTAATCTCTACCATAGTATAGCAGGAAAAAAAAACCCAAACCATTTTGAAATACCAGTGCTATTGATAACATACATGAAGGTGAATGAAAAAAAAGTTAATTCCCAAAACTGACAAAATAATCACTTCTCAGGAAGTTAGTTCATGATCCAGAGAGATGAAGAATGAGTCATACTGTAATTTTATGGCTTCAGTTTTAGAGTGTTCCTAATCAATGGTATTTTTTTTGTTTGGGGGGTTTTTTGGTATATGAAGGACATGCACATATTAATGCAAACTTATCTGTGAATTAAGGGGATAATCAGACTGCAGTTACTAAAATTGGTTGCTCATATTCAGCCGTATCTCCTTGTAAACCACACATACATAATTTGTTTTTTAAGTTTTTGGTTTAATTATAATATAATTAAATTAAAACCAGTTAATCCCAGGGATATGGGCATTCACATTGAAAAAAATAATATAACAAAGAAGCACCAGCTGAAAAATGATCTCTGAAGTTTCTTCTGCAACCAGGTTCAAAGGGATTATTCTGGGGGAAATTAAAATTTTAATTAATGCCTGAAAACAGAGAACTCAATGTTAACTAAAGGTACTGATCTAAAGCAGAATACACATTAGCCACAGAATATCTTTGATAACGGTGGAAAACTATCTTACTCTAAATTTGCAAATCCTATTCTGTTTCAGTTTGAGACTTCTCTGGACTGCATTTCACTGGATTGCAATGAAGTCTTTTGTAGCCTAGGGTTCTGTACTTCTTTTGCAATCAAGATTTCCCAGGAGTGCTGTAATCTGAAGTAAAGATGAGAACTAGTTGTTTTTTTTTTTAGTTTAGAAAAAAAATGCATCAAAACCCAAAGCTTTGCTGTATTCCTAAATCCTTATGGAATTTACTTAATAGTTTGAGAAGGGGAAAAAAAATGGAAGAAGAATCACAAACCTATTGAATGGGAATGATGTGTTATGCACACCAGAGTAACGTATAGCCTGGCTTTTTTGGGCACTTAGGAGATGTGGGTTCAAATCCTTTTAGAGGAGGTAATACAACAGAAGATCTGCAGGCAAATAAAAAATTAATTATTGACACAGCCTGGCCCTGAAGAATAGTTGAGAACATGAATAATTTAGAAATACATCTGAAAGCATGCATTATTTGAGAACAGGGCTGAGAGCATGCTAACAGGGACAGCACGGCGACTGGAGGTTTGCTGGACCACCCCCACTCACTCAGCTGCTGTAAGCAGACTATACCAGACATTTGCAAGTTATGAGGAATGACTTAGGTAGAAAGAAGCCTGGTGTGCTATGCAAGGGAGGTTAGCCTTGAAATCTTAAAGTACAAGCTACCTAAGTGAACCTGCAAGACTGTTTACTTTCATAGTGTGGAAAATCCACCGGTTCTTGGTCCATACCAGTGTTGATGAAGAGGTATGCGTGTCTTTGCCATCACTATATCTGGCGAATCAGTTAAATATATATACCCCAGACACAGAATAGGAAAACCCTAGTATTACATAAAAATTCTATGTTGGATTTTTAAAATATTATTCTATCTCAGTATGCTTTTATTTTACAGGAGACTATGTAGTCATGTCTGTTTACTTTAACCTGAGCAGGAGAATGGGTTATTTCACTATTCAGACGTACATTCCCTGCACACTTATTGTTGTGTTGTCCTGGGTCTCTTTCTGGATTAATAAGGATGCGGTTCCAGCCAGAACATCACTGGGTGAGTTCTTTTTTCTTCCTGCTTTTATTCAAGCATTATGTTTAACTGACACCTCTGCAGATCACCAGTTCGTAAATGCAAGGGGAGAGACAATTTCACACGAGCTTTCCTTGTTTAGAGGGAGGTAGTTACTTCCAAGGAATAACACAGCCTACCCCATATTTGCATCTCTTCCTTTTTACTATGTAAGATCCTAACCCTGAGTATTGTAGATTGCCTACAATAAAAACGTCTGCATCTTTTCTAAGGACAGCAGTATATTTTATAAACATGAAGGTGATGGGGAACATTGCTGGATTAGAAGCAGGGACACATTAGTTTTATTTGCTCTACTTCTATATCATGGTGGCCAGCAATACAAGTGAAATAAATACCAAGAAGGAATCAATCTTTCTGGCTGTCTGTGTGCCGTAGCTGTAAAAAGGGGAGAATGTAGTACCCTGACTTCTACTTTACGGACCAACAATCAAATATAGTTTTCAGGCCACAAAATCAACTGAATTTCATGGTATCTAAAATCCTATGCATTAAAATGTGACATGCAACTAATTGGAATTAGCGATTTCTACACATTTAGCAACTGTTCCACAAATAAACTAAAAGAGAGACCAAATTAACCTTGCTTGTGCAAAGCAGCTGTAGCTGTAAGAATCAGGAAAATAGAAACATTCAACTGTAGAAAGTTAAGCACATTTTCTACTTCTGCATTAAATCCACACAAGGGAGAATCATTTTAGTTTTTCCTTCTGCATTTTCATTTCATCACAGAACAGAGCACTGGAGTGCAAAATGACGGACAGCATTTTCATTCCAGAACGCCCTTGAAAGAAACACAGGAATAGAGGATCAGTGGCTCCTGTGACAGGAAGTTTTAAGCATTTTATTGCCTTTTTCACATCCTCTTTATAAAGAGGTTATAAAATCTGCTTTAAAGCATAAAATTAATAAAGGCATTCAGCTGTTATTTTAAATTTTAGTTAGATATACAAAACAGACCAGCCCCTCTGTTGAGAATTAGTCTATTTGTACCACTGAGGAGGTAAAATCAGTGGTATGAAATTTGCCATATAAAATGTAACTGTTCTGATGCATTTTCAATGATCTTCACATCATAGTAAAGAGAATAATGTTCTGAAAGGAGAAGGGATGGTGAGGCATATCGTAGTACTTCTCAGTTATAGACTACAGTCACTATGAAGGCCAGAAGAAATACTGCTCTGGGCACCAAGAGAAATCTGACCTCACAGTATTACAGTGTAAGGAGCCTTGAGAGACTCTCCCTTCCAGCTTTATTTGCAAGAAATCACTTCAATAACAAGCAGCAGACAATTTGTGTGGGGCTAGCATCTTTTGCGTACAAATTGAATGCAATTATTCAAGAGAAAGGAAACAGTTTTATTTCTTCATGTAGCCCACATACAAATCCACACACATTTTGCCCTGAAGTTCCTGCTGGATTACATGCTTTCTTAAGAATTTTTATTCATTTCTAACTCATTTAATGGCTGCAAGTGTCTCTCTGACACTGGTATGATTACTGTGCAACTGAAAATAAGCAGAACTTATCCCAATAGCACAAAAAGTTTGAGATCGGTCATGATGTTACTTTGAAGAATGGAGTAAAGTCATTTTCATTGTCTCCACCATGATTTTCTCACTCTGACACAAGTTGTCTTCTCTCTAGGTCTATTTAAGGGTTTGAACACACAAACCCTAAAACTAAATTTCTCAATTAAAAATAAATAAAGGCCCCCTAGAAGTAAACTACAGACCTGAAAAACTAAATTAAATTTCTTAGAGTCAGAATCCATCTAACCAAAGAATTCTGTGGAGCAGCACTTGCAGTGACCATGCAAAAATGTTTCATACCCCGTGTTAATCCTCGAAGCTCTCATTGAATCCACATTTCACTCCTGGGATATGCTGTTTAATATGTTTGCTATATGTTTGAACTCCAGGCATACTTCAAAACCAGTCAGAGGGAGATAATTGGCAAAATCAGTTTGGTACATGAAGTAATAATATTTCTGTTTCTTGTATCTATCTACCAGGTATTACAACTGTCCTGACAATGACCACCCTAAGTACAATTGCTCGTAAATCTCTTCCCAAAGTCTCCTATGTAACAGCAATGGATCTTTTTGTGTCAGTCTGCTTTATTTTTGTTTTCTCTGCACTGGTGGAATATGGAACTTTGCACTACTTTGTCAGCAACAGAAAGCCAAGCAAGGATAAAGATAAAAAGAAGAAAAATCCAGTATGTATCTTTTTACCAGCAAGGTCTAAAATTCAATTTGGTTTTCTGAGAGAGCATTTAAATCCCTCCTTACGTTTGTCTTTTTTTTTTCAGACTGTGCTAATACATATATACTCTTCCTTTGTATTAATAGGAATGCAAACATTCACCTTGAGAATGAAAAGCTCATATATTATGGTTGCCCGGACGCCAGAGAAACTAATTTCTTAGAATAAGGATCCTTTTAACCAAAGTGTTCTGCAAATCAAAACTATCACCAAAACGATTATTTATGTTATAGATAGAGCTCTGCTGAGACCTTTATGGAAGAACTGTCAGTTTCTGTCCTAGCTTCAGCAATATTCTCTGCCATTAACTTATGTCTGTATTATTGACATGACTGTTTTTCTTATTATCAGGACTACAGTTAAACTTTTATATTCAAACTACAGAGTGTGCTTTTTCTAATTCCCCCTTAAGCATCTGTTTCCTTTTTATTGTTTCCTTATCTTCTTTTTCTTGTATTTCTTACCTCCTTTACCTACTTCTCCCCCTTAGAAAGTGATTTGGCTAGCAGTTTACAATGTTATTTACTAATGCATGCTACACAACAATAAAAAAAAATGTATATAATAGCCACAATTAAAAAACCCTGGAAATACCCACAGTAGGGGTTTGGGGTTTTGCCCAGATAAGGAAGAAGTTTGTTGCTTATTTCATCCAGGACAGATTTCTCCTTGCTTTTTGCAACTGAGCTGACAAGTCTGTTGCCTAGAATCTCTGAGGTGAAAAGAACTAGTGTGAAATCCTAGAGGGGAAAAGTAGCCTAATCATCTACAAAAAACCCCAAATATGCCTGTGAAAAATGTGAAGAACAAGTGTTTTACATTAATAGAGAGTATTTTCAAATCCATTTCAGGCATGTAGGAAACAATGAAGGCACTTGGGTTTGCTCTGCTAAAATCTTCAAGAACTTTTGAAGATACTATCTTTTAGTTATGACAGACAGCACACAAAGAATATAGGAAAAATAGTAATTAAAGAACCTTTTATTACACATTATTGCTATAATTTCAATTTTAAAAGCTGTTGAGAAGTAGTCTCTAAAAAAAATAATAAAAAATTAAAATGTACTCTGTGGTGGATAAGTAGCCAGAAAAACACCTATAAAACTACAGAGGAAGAATTGTCACCTAACTTTAAGCATGCTAAAGTTGGATTTGATCATAGGCCTCTCTTTTGGTCAAAAGAAAGGCACTTCCAGAGGATGTTGTGTCCTGGGCTGTCTTAGGCAGAAATAAAAGGCTCTCTGTGTGCGTGTGTCTTTCACAGTCAATTAAAGGAGCAAAGATTAACTACCTCAAATTTAGTTGTCTCACTGAAAGATGTCCATGTAAGGGCAGATTACTTGTTCTTTACATTACCTCTCTGTGAGCATTTGGGGACAAACAGAACTATAAATGATTGCCTGGATCCTAATCCCAGAGTCTAAAAAACTTAAAGGTAGTGTTCAGGACCCAGCCCACAGGTAAAAGGAATGTTTTCTAAAAAGTGTTTCTATAAACTGTGAATGGTCTTCTCTTTCAAAATAGTTCAACATAAAAGATTGGAATCTCCTGGGAATATGAAAAGATCTAAATGGAGTTTGGTGTCTTATGTCTTTGGCCCAGATATAGCTACGAGACAGTGACAAGTCAAAAATGTGGGGGTTTTATATTACAGATACTTGTTTAAATTGCTATTATCCCAACCTTTCTATAAATTTAGTTCTTTTTGACTTACTATGTTTTAGAAACATATTTTTAATTTACATTATTTTTGTCTCTTTCTTTCTTTCCTTTCTTTCTTTAATTTAAAACAAACCCCTCTCTTTTCTGTCTACAAAATGAAAGCTTCTTCGGATGTTTTCCTTCAAGGTATAATGTTTTTTGGAATGGAAATTCACTGCATGCAACTGCTGAATTTAACTATTAGAGCTTATATGAGGGTGGTCTTTTGTTGTTTTTGGTTTGGTTTGGTTTTTTTTTAATGAGACATCTAAGCATTCTACTCAAGGTAACATCTTAATTAAGTAGAATGGTTACATATTTCTAAACAATTTGTAGAGTTGATTCAGCAGCCCAAATACTGAGTCACTATGGTTCTGAACCTACCTAAGTTCAAGAGTGACCAACATTATTGGATCACATGAATTAAGAGAGTTTGATGTTACAACATCTCTCTTTCTCAATTTGCCATGGGATCCAATACCACCAGCTACACCAGAAACCTGCAATACACCCTTTTAGAACTCAACTCTGACCCCGCCTTTTTAACCTTTGTGATTTCACTCCAAATTATGAAATCAAATCTGTTCTGATGTTGACCTGAACAAAATTCAGTGTCATCATCACTTACTGAAATGCTGTTCCTTATGCAAAAAAGTCAGAGTTTTGAAAGGGTTTAAGATGCACATATGTTTTTAATGCTGTCACTGGATCAACACACTGTTACCAGATTGGCAAATATATCTGGCTATGTTCCACATCTAAACCTTATCTTCATTCAGAAATGCAGAGATTTCGCCAAAAAAACCAACCAACCCACCAACCAAAAAACAGGGAAAAAGAAACTACATAAAATAAAAGCCAGGAAATTTACTTACTCATGGAATGGAATTGTTGTTATTTTACCCTAATAGCTATGAGCAGGAAATTTCAATGCCTGTCATCCTAGCATTCGCCAAGTGCTCAAATGTGTTTTAAATGCTTAATTTGCTCAATTCATTCCAAATATATATGTGTGTATATATATGTACAGCTACTATATAAAATTTGGAACATGTTGAACCTTTCAGTTGGTGAACATTAGTAGATGGTAAACTGCATATATTAAAACAATTGGAGAGTCTTACAGAGATTCTCCTCATCTTATTCAAAAGACCCAGTTTTCGCACTTTTTCCTGTGTATCTATTTGCACCTGTCTCAACACAAACCAGCTCTCTATTAAAATCCTGCATTTCCAATTGACTGTTTCAGTTCCTTCCATGTGCAATACACAAATTGCCTTTAGATATAAAGCAGCTACGTAAAAATATAAAACACCAAAGAAATTCAAAATACCATCAATTACATGCCTGAATCGTTCCTTTAACCTCTAATGTTTACTCGGTTTGGCTTTAAAGCTAATTGTCCACAGCTGTTAACTATGTATTGATTTGTGCTGCTTTCCTGTAAAGTTACAGTGTACAATGCAACTGATTTTAATAAGTTCAAGGTAATATTACCATTAGAACTCCTCAGCAATTTCCCATGTATCCCACGCAGAACCATCATTCACATGTTGACCATTAGTCTCTATCGCCCTGTTGGTCCAGTGATAATAACAGAGTCTCTCCCTCCTGCCACCTTTTTCTTTTTTTTGCCACTCCACCTTAGGCACCTACAATTGACATCCGGCCTCGATCAGCCACTATTCAAATGAACAATGCTACACACCTCCAAGAAAGGGATGAAGAATATGGGTACGAGTGTCTTGATGGCAAGGACTGTGCCAGTTTTTTTTGCTGCTTTGAGGATTGTCGAACAGGAGCGTGGAGGCATGGAAGAATACATATCCGCATTGCCAAAATGGACTCCTATGCCCGCATCTTCTTCCCAACTGCCTTCTGTTTGTTTAACCTGGTGTATTGGGTATCATATCTTTACCTTTAAAAGTAGAAGGAAATCAGTGATACGAGCCTTACTCACTGAATTTCTTAGAGAGATGGTTTCCTAAGTCCACTTGAAGTATTTACGACGCGCTTTATAGTGGTCTGAATTCTTTAGTGCCATAACCCAGTAAATATCATTCATCATTTGTCCAAAAATTGCCATCAGGTTATTGTGAATTAAATGTACATTCAACATGCCGAAATAATTTAAAATAAAAATCATATAAACAGGTAATATACAGCTATACCTGCTGGAATAGAGAGAAACAGAGTAGACAGGGTAAGGGAAGCATGGCAACATCACTTAATAGTTGGTACTGCTACTTCAAACAGGAGTGAGAGAGAGGAGAATTCCCAGGTAAAGTGCTGTACAGTTTGTTAACATTGGCTATAATTATGCTATAGCTTTATTCTCTGTGGGCTTTTCTTTTTGGAAGAGTCATCTCTCACTTGAATAGGTATTATTAAGCTAGGAAAGCAACTTCTACTCCCACCAAGATAAAAATAGACCTTTCCCTTTGCCATCCCTTTAAGAGCACATGTACAATGCTGTAAATATTTCAATACCTTGTAGTACATAAAAGTCTAGTGCATGCATCTTTTGGGGGCCAAAATAAATGAAACAAAGGTACCATGAAGTATTGTCTTTTATTTTGTGTCTCTGGATGTGCTATTGTAATTGAAATGTTGACAAGTTTTTTTTTCCTTGAAAAATTACCCCTTTCCCTCATGCATGGAAGATTCAAGCAGACAGCACTTTCATGTAAGACATTAGAGAAGCCTTAAGGATACAAATAAATAACATGTAGACAAATCTGTATGGCCAATATAATAGCTCATAAAGTATATTGTATGCATCTGCTGCAGTTGTAGCTTTCATTTTCCATTGATAATGTTGCTATATTTCAACTGAATTTCCAGTAATTATACATTGCAAGATCAGCTTCTGAATTTAAATCCATGTGCTTCTATTGTTCTTTTCCCATGTTGAGCTCTACTTTTTCCTTACACAAGTGTTTGTGGGTTTCTTTTTTTTATTCCTTAATCCAGTCCAGGAAATAGCTTTTATTCTAGACATTATTTTTTACAGAAGAGCTTCAAGTTCATTTTGAAACATTTGATTTTGTATTATATATACACATACAATTCTCTGCCCGTTCATGTCCTTGATCAGCAATAGTCGTTGTCAGTGCTGCTTTTCAGTCGGTGAGTACCTTTACTAAAACAAACCTTTACCATGGCTAGCGCACAGTTTACAGATAGCCTTGAAAATGAAAGGGAACAAAGGATGTCTTGGCTACTAAATCACATGTATGCAGTTTATATGTATTTAAAACCTTCAGCCCACCCGGGTGAATCTTGAAACCCATTTATCCACTGGTTTTCAGAACCTGTATGATGCTCAATTATGCAACCTTAAGCACATGTAAATATAACTGACCTTTTTTTTTTTTTTTAATTGTCAAAGGTGTAAAACATCACCTCCAGGAAAGTGGGCTTGCAGATTGAAAAGGGAGATATATAACTTATCAGTACAGAATTATTAATAGCTAAAATGGAGGAAAAGGAAAGTTTTCCAATGTTTGTATAGTTTTGGAAATAAAAATGTATAAAAAAAGGAACAACTCTTGATCATCAATTGCTCCTTGTCCAATGTATTTGAAAACATTTTAATAAAGGAATTGCACACACCTGTGGACTTTTTCCAATAAAACTGCTGCACTCAATTCCAGTTTTCTTGTGATTAGTTTGCTAAAAGCGTGCTTCAAGGACTAGACTGCTTGGCTAGATTGATTTATCAGCTGCCTAAATATAAGTGATTATAATCCTCATAACCCTCTGCGTTGTCTCATTTTGTAGTCAAAGGGCTCACCCACGTAACTTTCAAGGATGGAGACTAAATCTTTAAAACCATTTTGAAGATTATCTTATTCTTAAAAAAAAATATAAAAAGAAATCACTGAACCGGAAGTATCACAATGAAGAGAGATAACCTTTCTTTATCTACTTAAAGCAGAGAGTGTCTCCTCTCCCTGAATGAGTGTCAATCATCTTCCACACTGAAAGTCTTCAGCTGGTGCCAGACAGATTGCTAATCATTTTTTTTTTTTGCAGTGGTCAGTGATTTAACAGCTTTCTGTTAGTTCCTTGCAGTTAATAAGAGCGGCTGATGTTACACATTTAAAGTTTCAATTTTTACCTGCATCTTTTCCCTGCCACCAAACAGGTTTTATACAGAACATTACGAACCTCAGGCCAAACCAGCCCTTTAATTCCCTCAGTCCAAGTGCATTTCGGTTAAAGGATTTAGATTTTTTTTTTAGTGTAAAGGTGTGTGAAATTAAGGATTCAGTAGCACTAAGTACTTTACCCTAGTTCAGCCATCAGATTATATACGCCTATAGAAAGCCTGCAACACTGAAGAATCAGATGCCATAATGAGGAGCAAATGATGACATCCCTCACTTGCTCAAGTTGGCCTTCTCCTTCCAGCAGGGGAGGAGTTTAGTTAAAGGTTGATATATCCTCATCTCAATAAGGCAAACCACACAAAGTGGAAGAGCAGCAAAGTGGATACCTGCAGTTAAGGAGCTGAGTGAACTTTTCTCACCCTATATCACTACACAAAGTAAAGGAAATAAGCCCTTAAACTGTCATTATTCAACACCTTGCTTCCTGCCGCCCTTGTTTAGGTGATTTGTCATTTCCTCTTGGGGAAAATGGATGAGATTCAAAAGCACAGTTCATGGAGAAACATGCAATTCCCAGTGACAAAATGACACCAAAGCACAATCTAGTGCTCACTAAACAAAAAGTATAGTGTTCCTCTGAATAGAGATTATATTAGCTATTCAGCACAGAATCAAAAGATGAACTTTGTTTTGTAAAGCCAGACTGCCACCACAGCAAACAAAATAGCATTTGGGTATGATAAGGGTTATTATTCAGAAGAAAACTGATCAGAAGCCTATCTATATAGACATATTTGCACATACATATTATATAAAATATTATATTAATGCATATGTTATACATATTCACTTTCCCAGTTGCATTCTAGCAAAGAAACTCGCTCCTGATGCAACAGACTTGCTAAAAGGTTTTCAAGCTCTTTACATTGCAGATAGCTATTACTGCTCTGGGATATGTCTGAGGATGTTCAGATGGTCATTAAGAGTTTTATCAAGTATACGCTACCGGCACAATTATTTACTTGTTATTTATATTCCAAGAGTATGTACATGTCCTGACTGAGACAAGGCATTGTTGTCCCAGGGATTATGTCATATATACATGTCAAAAGAGAACACCCTCAAAGTGTTTATCAATCTGTATAGGTTCATAACATTTACAAACCCCAGTTTGTAAATAAAGACCTTGTATTCAGAGCAATAATGTCACTCAACAAGAGTTCTCCTATTTTCAATGTTAGGCAACCACAAAAGACTACATTTTATCCAGCAAGTATGGAACAATTTTAGCCTCTGTACAATACAAAATGCTAAAGCTCCTAAAGGCACAGTTCCCAGCACAGATTATATACACACACACAGAGAGAATAATAAATAAATAAAGCAAGTGGTCTTTTTAATCCACTCATTTCTACCTCATTTTCCCACAGTCACATAAATCTATCTAACATGAATGGATGAATGGACTGGTCAAATATACTATGTGTATCAGTTTCAATGACACAGCTATAGCAGCAAATATTGGCATATCTCAGAGGTCCAAATATTTGGACCTCCTCCTGTGCCCCCAGAGCCTCTCAGTCTAAAAACACAGGTAGAAAAAGGAAAAAGAGAAGTTATCAAATACTCAAGCAAATGAATAACTGATGTCAAAAAGAGTTAAAAATCCACAAAATTCAGCAACCATGATGGCCTACTCTGAAACCATAGCAACAGGAATAGAAAATCCCTAAGACAAAAAGCCCATACACATAAATAATCCAATCTTGAAGTTAGCCATTGTTCCAAGTGGAGCTCCAACAGAGTAGAAAGTTAATAGTAACCTAGTGGTAGCTGACAGGATGAAGGTATAACCTCTAGTTACCTCAGATAATTTTAATACTAAGTATCACACCTCTAGAAGGAATTTTATATGTAAGTAAAACCACCTTAGAATAACAAGCCAGACAGAAATTGGGACTTCCACAATTAAGTTCTTGTTATATAATTACAAGTGACCAATCAGCTCTTTTGATACAATTTTCCTTTTTCACCTTTGTGTATTATAAAAGACCTTATGTGTTTCCTACCAGGTGTGCTGGCTGCGTTAGATGCCTAGCACCCAATTCTGCAGAACTGAAATAACGACAAATATCTCCACTCAGTGTGTTGATTGGCTCTTGTACACCAGGTGAAGAACACTTAATTTTAAGGACAACAAAATGAAACAAGAAAGCTTTGTTAACTGCACAATTTTTAGTAGATACCATTACTTTACATGGAACAAAAAAAAAAAATAATTGGGAAAATACAGTTTTAGATTTTCTGCCTTACCACAAAATCTAGGTTTTGTAGGATCATAGCAGAGATGAGCTGTAAATTGGGATTTGAAAGACAACAAGCAAGGATTTTTTCAGGTTTGCTGAAGTGTTTCTCATGCTACCGAAGAAAGGCAGGACTAAGTAAGAAAGTCTTTGTGGTAGAAGCTGGTAGCTGAGGAATGCAACTAAGGCATAACTATGACACACAGGCTGAAGTCAATATTGAGCTGATCTGCTCCATCCAGCCTGCAGCTGAGAGCTGAATTAGAGAAGCAAACAAAATAATTTGCTGAATTATCTCAGAATTATGTACGTTAATGGACTAAAGAGGCAGCCCAAAGCAACAAGCTAAGGAGAGGAATTCAGAAGCAATACAATCCATAGAAAATATAATAATTATCAAGGCCAGAATAATAAAGGTTGCAGTTCCCTGAAACGAATAGAGCACATTTAGGGTTCAGGCTTCATCTACATGGATGAAGAACCAGGTTTCGGGGATGTTGTGGCAGAAAGCTAATGTTATTTGGAAAAGAAGAGCTGGGTCCAAGATAAGGACTTAGTAAAAAATAAAGCTGGTTCGGGGGCTTCTGCAGCTGGAAGAATAAAGCCTGTTACTTTAAGCTAAGGGATCCATGGCAGAATCCAACAGTGAGTATGAAGAAAAGTAAAAATATAAAGGAGCCATCTAAATGAAACTTAATTACAGCCCAGGAGAAAAAGTGACATTTTCAAATGCAAGTGTTGTCTTTCAAACAAAATTTCAGTTGCTTTGCAAGGATAATTTAATTAAATCCTCTGAAAAACTTCACAGGTAAATCAGTTTATTATACCCATGAGAGATCTATTGTTCCATTTATAAAAATTAAAAACCAATGCACTTTCCCTCCTTATCTAGAAGGATCCTGTAGGTGAAACGATTTAGGTTTTCTACCTACACATTACTGTATTTTTCTTTCTAAAGTCAAGATTTACAATGAAAAACATATCTATTGAATATGTAAAAGAAAGTTCATGACCTTTAAAAGATCCCGAATAACAGACATGAACTAAAAGCTTTGCTTACAAGTCAGCCAGCCCATTTGAATAATTCATTCCAGAATGTTGCATTAGTTCAGAAAAACATACAAAAAAAGGTTGCCTTTCTTGTAGGGGAAAAAAAAAGCATAGTATGATAAGACTGGATAAGATTTTCTCATTTGGACTCACATAAAATTCATATTGATTATTTAAATGAGCAAAAGGAAAAGAAGAAATTAGGAAAAATTAATATAGCTTTAATTCAACCAGTATGAAAAACATTAGGAATATTGATCTTTCCATCAGACACATGCTTTTTGATACTAGGATATTGAAATCTGTGTCTGATGAGGTTTAATCAGATATCACTCTCTTTAGAATTTTCAGGTATATGCTATAAGCCAAACTATAGATTCAGTCATTTTGCTGTGAGAAGCCTAACCTTAATTTACCCACAGGAAGAAAAAAGAAAACAAACAACCAAAATCAAAACAAAAAAATAACCCTCCCCCAAAAAACTCCAAACCAAGACTTCTCATTTCATTCCAAAAATGAGACACAAGCACATAGAGACATCTATCCAGCCAATATATTTACAAGATGTCTATAAAAATAGTAGATGAGGCTATAAAAGTCAGATAGACCTACTAGAGAGGATTTATCATAGCTCAACACTTTGCTGTATTAAAGAAAAAAACACCCGTATATCTACCATGCCTTTACTAAAAAAAACCCAACAAAAAACAACATCTGCATGTTTGTATTGACAAAACAACGCATATTCATAAATTCTCAGAATTCATTTCAGTGTTTCCCTTAAGAATAGAAGTGAAAATCTAGACTGACAATTTCAGCAATTCTATAATCTCACAAATCTATTAAGATTTCACAGGCTTTTCTGCTTCTTGATCTTGTTCTACTTATATCAGTGCTCTTTAATTTGCTGCCACAGTAAGATTTCTTGTAGAAAAAGGCTTTTTCCTTTAGCTCTTTCCAAATCCTTTGCCCTCACTGAAAATTCACCTGAATTTGATGGCTTTCCGGCTGATCTAGCAGCTCTGGATCTTTCTTGCACGTATAATGCTTCTGTCCCATAAAGCACCATCATCACAGCTTCACCCACATTTGTGATTCCATTGCAACTCTGAAAAACCATCGTAATTTGAAAACTATCAATTTTAAAGGAACTGTAGGTGAAGTTGTAAAGTTAATGGACTCAATACTATGAAGGTAAAAAGAGATAAGACAGACCTGTTGCTAACTTCAAGCTCACCTTTATTTTACTTGTTTTCAGGAGAGCTGATGCCAGCTCTCGTTAAGGCCCAGTCTCTCTACACTGAATTGTAATAGCCCAGAGAGACGCATATTTGCACAATCTGCCAACCCTAACAACATCTACATGTGGCATAAATCCACCAAAGCCATACTCTTCCCATGTAGCAGCACTCCTGGGGTCAAGCTATCTACAGATATCTACAATGCCATCTACAGATGCTGAAGCTCCTCAAATATTTCTGGAAAGCAAAGACAATGGTCACACCAAAACAGCTGTCATTCATTCCTTCAAACTCCACATAACACTTCATAAGCATTTTTGGCTGCTCCCCGGCAGCTTTACTTGTTTCTTAGGAGCCTTCAGCAGCTGTTTTGGAAAGACAGACACTAGCTGAGCATACCACCCTGGATGGCCCGTGGGAGAGTCTGAGTGTCAGAGAATCACAGGTACAGGCTATACAGGGATGGGAGAAAGTAGTTTACTAGAAGTTACAATGTTTGTATCAAAACAAAACATTTGTTCTTCAGCTCAAACATATATAGAAGAAATACCAAGTCTAAAGAATAAAAAACACTCAACATAACGAAACTGTAAGAGCAGCTTAAGAAATAGTAATTTAGTTATAAAAAGGTTTTTTACAAAAAAAAAAGAGCTGTTTTTTTCTCCCTTTATTTCTACAAATTATTTTGCAAAAATACCACAAAAAGAAAAAATAATATATAAAAAATTCTGTATTAAAACAAACTAGAAAGAATATCAAGTATACCTCTAATTTTGATTTGTCAGAATAATTTGTTTACTTTAAAATTTACTATAGAAACATCCTAAGTTAGACTTTGTTACAAAGGTGAATGAGTGACAGGGAGTGTGACTGTCTATTTATTCTGCTCCCCTCTAGGTCCTATGGAGGAGTTAGACAGACAGGTCCAAACCACAAAAACAGGTGGTTTCCTTGAGAGAATGCTACGTGGGGAAACACATTAGCTCAAATGACAAATCTATGCAAAACATGTACAGTAGAAAGCAAAACTGTATCAGAGAAACTGCCTTGCAAACTCTTAATACGCATGGAGAGATATTTTCAAGGTACTCTGTATGATCTGCCATAGTTGATCAGAACTTTCTCTATTTGAAGAGTCATCTTGTTCTAGTACATTAGTCTGTGTTTTAATAAAATAACATTTTTAGGCATTGGAAGCCTTTTCTGTCCTTTGGAACATTCACTTCAAAGAAAAGGTAGGGCAGTTCCTCCTTCCAGTTGTTGTTGACCTCATACCCTATCAGTCATGTGCAAAGAAACAAATCCAAGTCCCAAATATATCCAAGAGTAGGACAGAACAGAACACTCAAAAAGTTTGTGAGATTCTTTTAATCAAAATCATAGCTTTCTTCCAAAATGCTCTAAAGAGCCTTCTCACCTGCCCATGAAGGAATTTAGATCATGGAAAAAAGATTCTCATTAAGTGTGCTGCAGCTTGTGTAAGCAGATGTGTGTTCCGCTAGCATATCCTGTCCATCACCATATTGAATTATTACTCAAGTGCTACTGGTGCCTTCTTACTCATGTTTGCTGGTCCAGTGTTCCTAAACCAATGCAGTGACACAAGTTCCGGGCAGCATGTAGAAGCATAATGTAGAAATAGTAGCATGATTAGAATGGTACAGCATCAATAATAAACAGGAGAATTTATTAATGATTCAGTGTGATTCAGTGATTAAGTAATCGTTACTCGTAAACCAATGTTGGTTTCTACACATAATTTTAAGAATCATAAGTTTTTGTTAATTACTCCACACCACTCTTGTTTAGCTTCTGCCTTCTTTTTTTAGCAGTAGTATCAGTTTGGACCAAAAATTGCCAAAGTATAAATGGCAGCATACATCTTCTCTGTAATTCCATATTTTAGAGCTATTGTGAAGTGAACAAAAATACAGGATGTCTGCCCAGCAAAATTTAAGTGGTTAGCTCTGCTCAAGATGTGGGAAATTTGAGAATCATTTGATCCACTTTTTTTTTTTGTGTGCGATTTTCTCCTTTCTACAGGGCATTTAAGGATAATTAAAGATAAAACACTGATCTTTCTGGGAAGTCTTAAGATCCATCCCAAACCCAAAAAAAGACATGCTACAGTAAAATTTCCTAGGAAGTGAGCTGGATACAAGCACATTATGTAAGCATATAATTTCGTCTCCAGAGTTTTTTTTCCTACCTATACAAGGTGGAACAACCAATAATGCTGAGCAGTTAATGCAGACACATGGGCTTTGATTATGTAAACAGGTTGTAGTTCACATCCCATGCACATTTGAGATAATTGTAAAAATTCTTCTGAGGATTTTGCCAAGTAAATGCTAAGTATTATGTTATTGCTCCTTCTACCTTCCCTCCCACCCTCCCTGGCACCAAGGCACAGAAGGAGCTAGCCCTCAGTACACTTGAATTCATAGGTGGTGCAAAGGAAGAGTACAATATGAGAAGATGCTCATTTTCAAAGATGCCCTTATTTTACCCTGTCTTTTAGGGGGGGAAAAAATACATAGAACTGAAAAGTGGTATTTGAGGAACTTTTAGAATAGAAAAACTTTAAATTGACCCTGCAATCAACCTTTCTAGGCAAAGAAAGAGAAAAGTATTGGCAGCCTACTTCCTGGGTTTTTTTTGTCTCACTAAAAATCTTAGAAGATTAGGAAGCTAGTTAATTTAGAAAACTAATTTTGGTAGACTAAGACCATCATGACCAATCCTATGAGAAGTACACCAGGTCCCTGCATCATTTTGAGTACCACTACAATTAAATAATTCTACCCTCTCTGAAAAATTTGTCACAGTTCCAATAAATCCATTGACATTCTGATGTTGCCTAGAAGATGTATTCAATGAACATTTTGAAATAGAAAGGGAAAGTACCAGTTTTTCATTTTTAATAACAAAAATATTAGCTTTTAAAGCTCTATTTAATTCATAGATAGCAGGTAAAATACTAATCAAAATCATTCATGCTATAGCAGAACAGAATGCACTTTATTCTAAACAGCAAGAGACAGTTTGTAAAGATGCTCAGCAACTATAATGAGTTATGAGGAATACTATGCTTTTCATAGAGTTAAAATACAAAAGAACTACTTTACTTATTAAGAAAAAGAATGAAAATAATTACATAGAAAATGAAAGCAAAAAGAAAGTAGCAAGAGAACTGAATCTCTGAAAATATGGTAAAATAATGGCACCCATAAACTTAAAACTCACTAGCTACATTTTTAAGAGGTAAAACACTTGAAAAAGTTTACATTCCTCTTGTCCCATAATTTGAAATATATTACTATTCAAAAATCAAAACCATTGGAGAGTTACGACACAGATATCGATGAGTACATCCCCACCTGAAGGTAAGTTAGCATCTGTACTTAGCTCTATAGATCTATATTTTTATTTAGTTTTATCTTGTTCAGAAAGAGACACCAATCCTCTCTCTAAAGCCTTCCTTAAATATAATTTAAAAAAAAAAAAATCTCATTTTACCTGTTCCTTAGTATGCTTAGACAACTAAAACTTAAAGAGAGAAATTCGAACACTAACAGAAACGTGTAACTTGGAGAGTTACCACTTAGTGATCTATGAGAACTTCAGAATCCATATTTTCACATTTTCTCCACAGCTTTTATAGAGAAAACACTGACATTTCATTATCATATGTTGGAAAACTGGGGGAAAAATGGCCTTTAAACTGATAAAGGACCTAGTCACTTTCTGGTACATGCCCATTTTTGTAATTAGCCAAAGATCCCACACGCCCATCCATATGAGCTTAGACGTACCAAAGAAATCCCCGCTGAGCTCTATCACACAAGCACGCAACTGCAGAAGAATATTGTAACTTGTGTTAGCAAAAATGGCCCCCAAAACTACAGAATCATCTGTTTGTTGTGACTTGTGGCATTTTGTCAGGGATTTTGCTGACAAGCTCACAGAGATATATAGATGGCAACAGAGATACATAGATCAGCATAAAAAGAAAAACATAGGAGACAGTTACAAGGTTCTTTAAGTCAATGAGTACTTTTTCCTCTTCTGAGATTGTTGGACAGGTAAATACAGAATTAAAAAGTTATCAGTTCACTGATACATTCTGTCTTTGTCACATTTTCTTATATAAAGCTAAATATTAAGGTGCATAAGGCAGCAAAAATATTCATTAGCGTGTGTCTCAATCATACTTTTAAAGTGTCTGCTCTACCACTTAAAATTAAAAACACCATTTGGGTATACCATCTTCTTAAGTAATCTTCAGCTTCATCATACTACATATTTTGCAGTAAATACTGAAAACAAGAAAGTGTTCTGTTTTATGAGATTCATAAAAATTACCCAAATATTCCTTGTAAAATATCATGCTACCTGGATATGTTCTGAGAGTAGGTGAAGCATTGCTTTTCATTTCCAACCTGTCTAGCAAACTGCCTAAACCCATTAAGGAGGGAAGCACTACAAATGTCACCTCAAGACAGCAGCAGCCCTACTTGTCTCAAGCGATTTTTGGTTTGGGGTTTTTTTTGCAGGTTAGGGAATGATACATAAAGACACACTGCATTATTCCTTCTCTTCTGAATCTAAAAAGCCCCTTTACCTCATATTAACAAAACCTATAGCCTATGTCCAGGCTCTTTCAGCCTATTCATTACTCTTCTAAAATTAATGATCCTTATTTTCGGCTGCTAGTAGACAAGTATGATCTCGCATGTCAGAACAACACACCCACAGGCAGTGAAAATCCCAGGGTGTAGTCTCTATGACCCCATAATGATTCCCGAATCATTGACTAATACTGTTACACAAAATTAAGATTTTTCTGTGTCAAGAAACAATAGCTAAAACCAGCATCATCCTCTAAGCAATTACACTCATCTAATAACACAAATTGTACCTTGAATTAACTTGTACAGGCAATCTTCTAAGAAATTCCTTTTGCTACCATAGAAACCAAGGCTGTGTACTCAACAGCTGGATCTGGAAATTTTTATTCGTTTCTCCTGAGTTTGTCCATTTTAAGACTGAAAGGCAACAATGAACAGAAAAATGTATTTCGGAAAGCTTCTTTCGAAGGATAGTAAAAACATGAAATGAATGCAAACCCACTGGACAACAGGAGGATGACTCAGTTCTATACCTTCTAAGACAAAATGACAAAAGAATGACGGAGGCAGAGCAACTGCAGCAATTCTGGACACCTGCACAGAACTTTCCTCCTATATTCCTATATAGACTCCATGATCTGCAAGCAAACAGTGGATAAATTGGTTCCTGCTGCCAAGTAATTCTTCCCACCGAGAACTTTTCTGATGGTACTGCTCTTGCAGGAAGCAGTAAATGCAATTGCCATTTGTTCAAGCCTCTTCTTGCTTCTCTTTTCCCATTCTTTTGGTTGATTCTTTTCCTCCTATGCCTATTTTGCAGACTCTGAATGAAGTGAAAAGTCAGCTTGAGACACAGCTCTCCTTTCCAACTGATATTAAAATTGTAAGGAAGTGATATCAGATGGCTTTCAAGGAACCATTTATGGTTGCTTACTGTGCGATCAAAAACCAACTTGCTAGGTTCATAAGTCAGAAAAAAGTCTGTTTTGTTTGCCAAACCATAACAAATTCACTTTTTTTACTGGTGCAGAAATCTTCACTTGACTGACACTGTGAGTCTAGAAGACTGAATACCATGTGAGTGCTCACATAGCTTCTGAATGCACAAAAATTGAGCTAAAATAAAATAAGGCATGTTACTCTAAGCTGAAAAGGAACCTGGTTTCACACCCACAACAACTAAACATGACCCAACATCAAAATAAACTGCCTTTGTGTCAGACAACATGAGTAAAAAATAATAGCTTCTAATAAGACTGTTTTAAATTGTTGATATGTATTTCAAATTCTACTGAAGTTGCCCTTGAAGTACCCACTGCTGTCTGTGCAGCAAAAAGATGAATAGTCATCTGTGCTTAGAGTTCAGAGTTAGCAACACACTTAAATATAAACATATCCCCATCCTTCTCACATCACTGAAGAGAAATTTTGCTTAATGTTTGTACTATGCAGATCTAATATTGCTAATAGACTCATTGTTTGGTACATTTAATTTCTCTGAAAACTACTGTATGTTTTCCGTCTTCAGCATAAGTTCAGGTGAGCATACGGAGACACACTCTGAGCACGCTCTTAGTCTGACTTTCCAAAGGGATGAGGCACGTGTACAACAGCATCCCTGAACAGAGTTATTTCATAACATTTATCAGGCCTAAATTTCAGATTATAGCAGAATTTAACAGTTCCGGTGCAAAAGACATCATTTTTTGAGATGACAACATTTAAATAGACAGAGGAATGCTATCATTACAGAGAAGAGGAAAAGAAAGGATACAGGCCATGTGAAGCTTAAACCGACACCCATACAAAGTTTATATCAAAAGATGTAAACTGAACTACAATCCTTTGAGAACCAATCTATGCCTTAATCACAAATCTGTCCTTTCTATGCCATAAAATGAAAAATCTCTCCACCTGCCTGTCAGCCAGTGACAGCATTATAAGAGGATTAAAGATGAAAGGTTTTACAGAGGTTTTTAAACTGCAGATCTTACAGATTCTTTGCTTTGTCTCTCATGAAGATTTTATATTTGTTCTCACTTTGTATTTCAGTTTTCCTAATCTAAAATGAAAGTCATTGAGACTGAAATGTATGTTTTGCTCTTTATGCACCAAAAACACAGCAAAGAAAGCTGTCAGCGAAGATCAAACTGTGAAGAACAACAAACTGCTTAGAGAGAGCAAAGAGAAGGTGTGAAAAGGATTCTTGCATAAGAAATAGAAATAATTAAAAAGAGCAAAAAGAGTATGCAACAAAGCAAGCAAAAAAAACCAGCCTATTATGCAAACATGGAATTTTCATTTTAATTAAAAATATGTGAAAAATCTTGTTATCCCTCACAGAGGGGCAGTTAATATTTTCTGCAAATGCTCCTGAATAAATGAGTGGTTTTTAACAGATTCTGCAGCCGNAATTAAAAATATGTGAAAAATCTTGTTATCCCTCACAGAGGGGCGGTTAATATTTTCTGCAAATGCTCCTGAATAAATGAGCGGTTTTTAAACAGATTCCGCAGCCCTTGTGATTTTTCCTGGGACTACTCATGGAGTAATTACAACGATATCAATTAGGCAGTGCAAGTTCATTTCCCTTTTCTTGGTAACTTAAAATCTTACAGAGCTCTAATAAAGTTTGTGGAAAGGGGGAGGAGGGGTAAACAAAACTTTATTGTGGATAAAAGCATGTTAGGACACCCCCCGGCTGAACGTGCAAATCTAGAGAGGAAGCATCTTAAAGGCAATTTGATACAGAGCTGTGTACCTCAACTAACACGCTTAAAAGCTACGAGGAGCTCCCACATATATTAGACTGTAACGGTAGTATGTCACAACGCACGGAAACCCAAGAGTTCCCACTTCCACCACACATTATGATCTTACCAGACCTGCCAATAGTGTACTTCAGCCCTGCACGTACCCTAGGTCAAAATGGAATCATATTAAGTCTCACTAAGAGTAGAAAATAGAATAGCTTCTATCATATGTTCACCAGCCAAAATCCCTGATCTGTTTTCTACTTAAAAACACCTTGAAGCTTGGAAAATGCAGTGGAACATTAGCAGTTGTGTACTGTAGCCATGCAGTATAAAAGGTGAGCTGTCTTGAGCCAACATTTTCTGTTTGTCTACAGTGATTTTAATTGTTTGGTTTCCAAGTTGTAAGTCTCATTGGCTGATTCTCCACTTACAGTATGAGTGCTAAAAATTTCTAGGGCTGTAGAGAGATGGCAAGACCATCTGTTTCGATCCTTCTGGATCTCATGGCTCTATTTTCTTAACATACCATAGCTGTTGCCTGAGATTGGATGGAACGTTTCCTCCTATTTCCTCCACTGGGATTTGCAAAAGATGTTGCACTCTGGCATTCATCTGTTTGGGGTGACAACCTCCTACAACTGGAAGGAAACCTCACGTTACCCACCACTGTCTCAAATACTGTTCCCTTTTGCAGAAATATGAAGCATCATTTTGACAGTGATAGTTCNAAAATGTAGTTATGCATATTCAGCTTAAATTAAATTGATTTTTTTTTTTTTTTTTTACATCTTTCTCTCTCTTTATACTTCTCCAACTCCCTGAAGCTTTGACATCCATTTCTAACATCACAGACATATTTGTTTGCAGTTTTCTCTTGAACAAAATGTCAGCAGGTCATAACTGTTGTTCCATTGTACTGTAATTTAAGAGTGTTGAATATAGAGCAGTCTGACTCTACACACTTTTCTACTCCAAGGTCTCTGGCTGAAGTAGTATTCTGAATCGTCATCCTGCACACAGAGCACTCTCTAACAGTCCAAGAGATATTAAGTTCACCATGGGCTAATTTTAATCAAACTAAAAGACCACATATATCTGAAAGTTCTTAGCATAGACAGCAATCTGATCTATTACCAGGAATCCAGAAATTTGCAAACTTTTTTCTAACTCCCCAGTTTGGAGGATTAGTGGATAGCTCTTTGCTTCTCCTTTTTGAGCCTGCAACTCTGGTAGCCATTAGAAGTCTAAACTTTTGAGTCACCTAAATACATAAATCCCCACAGAAAAATATTACTATAAATACAATTAACGGATGTTTCAGATTATAATGGGTTATATTTATATTACATAGGATTAATGATGCAACTAAATGGCATCAGTTGCCAGTTTAAATGTAAATTAATAATTTGACAAATTATTGTTAATTATGGTATTAATTTGCAACATCTAGTGCCAACAAGAAATTGTTGGGCGTTCTGGTAGCAAACTCACACTAAAATATCCATATTGCTCTTTCTGGCATCAGGAAACATTCTGCTCAATATTTAACTTTTCTAACTTTCTTGATTAACATAAAATTCTGTGTGTATTGCACATTAGTTATATGCTTTGAACTCCTAAATAAGTTAACTCAGTAAACTCATGACAGCTTATTTTTCTCTAGCTTCTCCAAAGTTGATGTAGGCAACCTTACCTAAAAATCGCAACCGAAAAAAAAAGGAAAACTCTTTCCTTAAATACACATCATTAAATAAATTCTGTGGTGACATTATGAATGGAACAGCCATACACAAACATTGAAATAACAATTCATTTAATTGGTTTACCCTTTTTCTCTCTACATGAGAGCAAACATGGTGGATATAGTATTCTAATTAAAAGTCAAATATTTAGAAATTATTTTTCCCCACTACATATTAACTGTACTCATGAAGCTCCAAGTTTCCTTTTTCTGAAAAAGGAACTGTACACCATATAGCCTTATTATTTCACTACTCTGAGGCTAGTGCCTCTTTCATGAGAGTAGCTATTATGCCAGAGAAAGGAAGACAGTCACTTGATATTTTACATCCCCCTCCACCCTACAAAGCAGTTGTTAATACTTCTATTAGAAATTTCTAAAATACTAAAAGTTATATAGGTTGGAGAACAGTATATCCCAATACAGAAATACAATACCTATTAAAGTCAAGATTAGGACTTCATTATCCATCCCCAAACTGTAATTCAGCTATTGACTTTCCTAGTCCTTCTATTGTAACAGCTGTTTAGAAACTTAAGAACATGACTGTAGGGAGGGACTGTCTGTGGTAGGGACTCTAAGTAGTCTCAAACAAAAAAGCCCTCATTTTTAACATTGAATCTTTAAAGAATAACAAAAAAAAAATTTCCTAAAAGCCATCAGGGAACATTTTGCAACTTTTGTAACAAAGCAGTTTGTCCAAATCCCAAAGATGAATATTTTTCTCATGATTATTCAGGTTGAAAGTATGCAAATAGTCTTCACAGCCAAATGCAACAGTTAGACAAGTACTGTCTCTGTCTATGATCTGTAAATTATTTACAGTAGGTTCTTTAACATAATGTGTAATCTTAGACCTTTGGTATGCGCAAGTATTAAATATTTTGTATACATAATCTGTTTCAAAGCAGTAACGAAAATGAACAAATTAAAATGTTAATTTCAATTGTCTTCAGAACAGAAATTTGTAATCTTTCATTTTGAAAATGTTGTTTTTTTTCTATTTTCTATATATTTTTAGTTTCCTTAAACCAGAAAATAGGACACTTTTTCCTTTCGCAGAAATTTTTATCCCAAATGTATTCATTAGTTACTTTAGGAAAAGCATCTAATTTCATTCATAGGCTCACTGTAGTCCATTCTGCTCTTGAAATCTGCTAATCTTGAATTAATTGAAAAAACCACCCAAATATCAGGAATTGATTTAGAGAAGTGCAAGACATGGATTTACTGCGAATTCATAATTCACAGCCTCATAGTAGCATCATTGACTTAGACCAAGATCATAAGGTTACTCAAGGATTTCACTTATCAGTGAAGAAGAGCTTATCCTGGGAAATTCTCCTCTCTATCTCTACCTAGCGCTGAAAATCTTTTTCTCAATGCAGAGACTTTTCAGTTGTTTATGAAGTAACTGTTGAATCACCATACAGTAAATGGGCACTGACGTAGGCTATGTTAATGTATTGCACTGCAAACAGTGGCAATTCTTACACAACCTGTTGAGTCCCATCAGTACAATGGAAATGGGAATCTGAGCAGGGAAGTGGAAATGCAGCACAAGACAAAAACCATCTTACAGCCATCATAAGATGAGCCATCACCTCTCATAAAACCAACCTCCCACTATAAACAAGCGGGCTATGATGGGTTATGGCTTTTACCAAAACTTAGGATTTAAAAACTTGCTTTCATTCATGTTGATGTCAGAGCAATATCTTCCCCAAATTTCGAGAAGGAAAATGGTCGGATTTCTCAGCTGTGTCCCCATACTCCCAGTCCCATGAACGTGCATTGAGAGATTTCCATAGGTATTTCAAAGGCTTATCGCTGAAAATTTACTCAACAATCATATTCCTGCCAGAAGCCTTAGCCTCGGTGAACCGGCATCATGTTTAAATAAAAACCAAATGGGAGGGAGTAGCCATTCCAGTCTTCTCTCTCTAAAAACACTATCGTACTATGTAAGTAAATACAACTGAACACAAACTATTATGCTTTTCTTCTCCATTTTCAAGCCAAAAATTATACCTAAAAAGGGTTTAACCACATTCTCTCCTTAATTCCTACTATAAAGTATTTTGCTGACACAAGACATGCCTCTATAGTATCTCTGCCAGCCCAAAGTTGCCTCATGCAGTGTGAATATGTCAAACTTGAAGGCTACTTTTCACTAGAAAATAGAATAAAATAGGTCTAGCTGAATTGCAGAGTCTGACTCTTAGACTTATGAAAGATAATGAAGGATACATGGTAAGTGCTGCTGCAGGCAAGTTGGCTTTATTCAAATTTGCAGTGAGACTAAATCAGCACTACTGTTAGAAAAAGTAGGATTCAAAAGCATAAGACATTTAATTAACCTTTCATTCCAAAGGACTGATCCTCTGTGTCAGGGTTCATGTAACGTGGTCATACAGAAATCGGCACTGCTACCATCTGCTCTGTGGATGAACAGCAAACTTCACAGTCCTCACCTTTAGGGAGCAAAAAGTTCAGATACATATAGAAAAGTGGTTTTCAGAAAGCTTTACACTCTGGCTGTAGGCCAGGAAAATGGCCCTTCTTAATTAACTGTGTACACATCCGTTAGACAGGGACTGAAAAATCACAAGTTACTGGGCTGTCAGTGACCTAGCAAGGGCAAGAGAGTGTCGTCACCTCTGCTGGTGCCTTGCCTGGAAAATACTACAAAATATACCATAGTCAGAAAGACAAGTCACTGCAGTGATTTTTTGGAGACAAAATAAAAATTCTTTTTGCAGATGAAAGCCTAAGATGACTATGTTCAAGCTAGATAATTTTGTCTTAATTTTTCATAGCTTCTGAGCCCGATAGCTTCTACTGCCTTCAGATCTGAAATTCAGGTTGCTAAAAGTGACCAAAAGAAGTTTTGGGCCAAGTGCCCAGTAGGAGTTAGGTATTAAAAATTATTGCTGATGTAGGATAGAAGAGAGGGAGAATTTTCTGCTAGAGAAATTACCACTAATAAGCACTGCCAAAAAAAAATCTAAAAGATTTCTGGAAAGTTGCCTAAAATACTTTTATAATTAACTGGATATGAATGAAAAACTATTGGATGAAAAGAATAGAGTGTAATTTTGGGGAGAAAAGAAAAGAAGCAATGAGAATATTTAAAAAACAGTTTTAAAATCCCTGAAGACTGGGTTTGAATCATGTTGCCTTAACTGATTAAGTCCAATCTCCTTACACATAAACACAAACACACTAAGGATTATACACTGCTGACAAGAGCTGGGCTTGTAGATCTAAATGGAAGCTCAGCAAAATACACTGGAGTAATAAAGACACAGTTTTCCTGTTTGCTTCTCCACAATCAGAACTACTGCAAATAACATAGCAAGTCAGATTTCTAACTTGTTTTTCAAGTTCTCTTTTTATCCATCTTCCCAGAACTAGCACAGGCAAATGAAACAGGGATTTAAAACCAAGTCCTGAGGAGTATATATTTTAATGTTCAATTTTGAGGAGGGAAGTATACTTATATGTCTCCCTCACTGCACTGCTACTGTTTAAGTATTTTCAATTCAAGCACCACTTCTTACTTCTACTTTCACATACAAAAATACTGCGGCATGACCCCAAAAAATGATACTAAATTCAACTCCTTGACCAAAACTCTGATGATTTTACAAGAACTTAAAAAGTATACCTCCTCAAAAAGTATAGTTTGCTGCTCCTGGACCTCTTCCTACCAGTTTTCTTGCCCACTTATGTCCAGTTTGTTTTTGAAGTCTCTTAAGAAAAAAACAAATAAGAAAACAACAAATAAGAAAAAGATACCAGCTTCCCAACTCCAAGCCTTCATCCTTTATCATTTTTCCTGACACATGAAAAGATTTTATTCTCTTGAAGGTGACAACCTATACAAGCCAGTCTAATTCTCTAAAAGTATTTTCAAAGACATTCATTGAAAACAGAAATAGAGAAAAAAGTGGCAGCTGTGTAGGAGGAATGGTTGAGAGAAAATATCAATTCTGAAACCCCTCTAAGAGAAAGCATTCAGTAAAGCAGTAACTGAATTCTAGAAAGAGGTATCCATTCTCAAACATTTTTTTTTTTTTTGCACATTATCCGTTAAACTTTCATTCCCTTCCATATTTGCCAGGTTCTTGTTCCTCTGTATGCCCAGACCTATTTTTCAAACCCCTGTAAGGGATTTAGTTCCTTTGATGTGCCTGGCTTGTTTTCAATCCAGACAGCTCTACAGAAAGGCATTTTCCCAAGCTGTTACACTTCATTATCATAAATGATAGGTTTTGCTAGCCCACTCATACATCTTCCCACATAGTGCCAAGATGGCCATAGCTGGTACAGTATATGGATACGCAGATGTAGCTGCCAACTTCAGAACAGTTATGTTCACACTAAAATTCACTTACTGGCAATCAGACATATCAGGAAGAAAGCCTACGCATCTTTACTCCCGTTGCCTCACAAATGTCCCTACCCATTTGGGAGAACGAGGGTCTTTGGGAATACTAATTGTCTCCTTTCAAACCATCTACATGTTCATACAATATATAACCTGTCCAGTGGTATACATTTGAAAACTTCAGATGTTCAAACACCTATTTTCATAACTCTTTCTGTAAAGTTATCCTTTGATATTAGATTACTTCTGCTGACAGATACCAAACGTCTGTTAAACTTCATTAGAAACATGCATCCTTTAAGACACAGAGAAAGCATTTCATTGTTTTCATAAAGAATAAAGCAAAGGAAACTAGGAAAACTCCCCAATGTCTTTCCCCTCATTTGGGCTGACCAGAACAATAACAAAATCAACGTTAGAGTCATAACATAGTAAAAAAAGTAAGTGAAGAAGGGATTCCTTTAAGTTATATAGTCTATTCTCCTACCCCTAAGCAGGTTTAGCTATGCCTAGCAATGTACTTCCAAGAAATTTTTATCCAATTTGTTCTTAGAGATTGGCAGTGAAGGAGAATCCAAAGACACTGCATTTCCATGCTTCATTTTTTTTTGGTCTTAAAAAAAAAAAAAAATCTCATCAAATCTGAAACTCCACTATTTTAAGCTTATAATTCCTTGTGACTTTGGAGAATCTGTCATCTTAATCTTGATTGAAAAAATTCCCTACTCTTTCATTTAGTCACTCCCAATTGTAGGGGTGAGTGTTTTAGTTTTTGGTTTTCTTGAGGTCTAAGATCTCTCCTAGATCTCTGCACTTGCTCTGTCTTCCCTGATAGACAGTAGCTAAACGTGGATAGGGTCCTGCAACAGAGACTGACAACTAGGTATAATACAGGCTGCCTGGACACAGGAAAGACCATCTCTTTTCCCTATCCCAAATCACAGGTCAAATTCCAAATCAGTTCTCAGAGCTTCAAGCACGAGGATAGAGAAAAAGAATAGTAGAAGTAGTAGAAAGAAGGAAAAAACAAAAAGGTTACTTTCCTAACTACCAAAAGCAAATAAGTGGCTTCTGCTTGTCTCCTTTGTTATCAAGGAGAAAGGCATGATCACTGGCAGTGGTTTGGCTGGCTGGCTCTCCTCCCTCCTGGCAGAGCATCTCCTATAACCGTATCTAGTGCCTAATGATGGCAAAAAAAAGAGTTGCTAGCAGCCACCCCAATGTGGGGTTTGAAGTCCTGTTGAAAATTTTAATTTGATGTTTGCTGTTTCCCTACTGAACAAGCATAGTTAACCAAGATGTAGCTTGTAAATTCTTAATCATTTTCTTGAGAGCTGTTATGAACTACAAAAATAGTCAGTTACTTTTTCCTCTTTTCATTCTCAAGCTGCCTATGATTTCCTTTATCAATTGAAATGTTCAACCCTATCCTTCAGCAAACAATTCTGAGTCCATGAATTTCATTTGGAGAAGTTATCACAAGTGCTTAATGTTCAAAATATGTATGAGGCGTTAATAAACTAAGTAATGCAATGTCATTTTTTTAATTTCTGATTAGGTGCACCATATAAATAACCAATACTGCTTAAAGTGAGAGCGTTCTCTTTGCTGCAAATTACATTTCAATTGCAAATGCATTTCTGTGGACTTTTGGCTTAGCATTTAAATCTAACGAGTATACATTAAGTAAGTTTCTTATCTTGAACATTAGAGAAAAGTTAACAGAAAAAATAAACAGTAGGCAAGCATTAAAAGTATGAGGAAGTATTTCTGGTTTTGTTTCTCTTTCAAGGTTAGTTCCCAGTTCTTATTCAGGAACACAAAATGGTTGAAATCCAATGGTTTGTTTCTTAATGTCTAGTTAGCTTACTCGAGGGCTAGGACGGCTCACTCCCTGATATGACAACGCCCTGAATCTCCTTGCAGGAAATGCAGTTACCTGTCGGGGCAAAGTTCTGGGCATCCTCTGTTAACACAAAATAACAGTGAAACAGGAAGTACTGCAGCAAATTCCCAGTTGCTAATACCTGCTCTGCCCCTGCCTTCAGTACTGACTCGTCTCTGCCACTGATGACTTCTGTTCCTGAGGTAGATAAAAGTAATTCTGAAGAGTAATTAGTTTGCCTCTGGAAAATGCCGTGTGTCAGGCAATTTCCAGGGGAGAACGCTCTTAAATTACAGAAGTTGAGCCGGGACTTTAGTTTTCAATAACAAAGCATAAATATTTCCAGCAAGTAGCAACTAATATTAGTTTAAATGCCATCTGGTGCACCTTCACTTTAGTCTTTGGTTATGAAAAAGCATATCAACATATTTGGGAAGCCAAATCAAACTGAGTCCCCAGTCAACCTGTCACAATATAAACTCCTATCCCGCTACATGAGAGTAAGATTGCCTAAAGAGACTTTCCTGCTAGGAATCTCCTGTATAAATGTTAACAGTACCAACAGTATTAAAGAGGTGCTGAGTTTAGCAGTGCTGAGCAGCATTAGATTAGTATTATTAAAAACCATGTCATGATTAGAATAAATGTCTTTTCAATTGACTGTTTCACATCCTCCACCTTTCATTCTCTCTTAGTGCAACGGTATTGCATTTCTTCCTTCCCACTCCCTGCTCCATTACCTTCAGCCCAATGACAAAGCTGAGTTTTTCAGTCTTTTCTAATCTCTGAATTTTTGTTAATGCACTGTAATGGGAAAGGATACCCCTGTACTCTCCTCTAGAGAATGTTATCACAGATAGACTTCAGAAGCTTCCTACCCTGGGTATTTGAAAAATTTAAGAAGATTTCTTTTACTTTGGGAGGACCTATACAAAAATATTAATGTGAACATCTGCCTTTTCCATAATAATAATATAAATATAATATATAAAAAAAATAAGATAAAGCATTTATAATACGTATCATGGGCACTGGAATAAACCCAAGTAGATTATATTATTAGTATTATATTCACCTAAGCCACTAAAAAAAAAATTTAAAAAGAAAAATAAAAAGAGGAGCTTCTTGTTCCTGGAAAGGTAGTAACTATTGTACTAGTGTAGCTTTTCCAGTTAAGAATTTTTTTATTTTTTTTTATTTAAAATCGAGATAGTAACATCAATATAATCCCCAATCCCAGACAGAACTGCATTATTGTAACATGTCATATGATTTATTCCTGTTCCTCCTCTTGTTACTCACAGCTGTGTTTTCTACACTTTTACTGTAGTGGTGCAACAGCCTCCCACTGCAATTACTGACTTTTATATGTTTTCTTGCTTATAGGTGTTCAAGGATCTGACTTCTATCTTAGCTTGCAAAAGCAGCATGGCATTACCTCTAAATCATAAAATTACTTAGTTCTTCTACGTATATAATGTATGTTACTAAGAAACTCCAATCCCTCTTATCACAGTACTCTCTTCAGGATACGGTTTGGGGTTTTTTGGTTTTTTCTCCATCAGAAACCTACTTCAACTTGAAACCAGCTGTACAGCAGCCCCGTAGCATTCTTACTGCGCATCACTTTGTTCTATTTATTCTCCTCACTTGCTCTGCTTTTTCCTTATACTCTGTAGTTTATGAATCAGCGCAAGTTTTGTAAATGAGGAAGAAATTAGTTTCTATGTACTTCAGAATAATCTTCAGTGCTGTGCTATGAAAATACTAGACTGTCTGCCACTGTTACTGATACCCACTACGAAAAGAATATAGCCAACCTATTCATTCACCACCAAATATTTACTCTGACCATAAAGTCACTAAGTTTCTAAATCTCTTTGTACATGGGAAGGTCCTGGTAGAGCAGCATTACTATAAACCTTACAAAATCATGAAATTAACAGTCCAGAAATATTTTATAACAACATTAAACTTTTTTTTGCATGTCTAGTTATTACTATCTTCATAAAACACATGTTCGCTGGAACTGTTTTACAGTTAAATAGATTAGTGATGATCA
>RSEF01000013.1:7192127-7204865 GCA_003993805.1 Himantopus leucocephalus | reverse complement strand
TCTAAACTCATAAGTCTCTTTTTCCCTCCTCTACCTCTCTCTTCAGAGCATCACTTGCCCGGTGACTGGTTCAGCCTAAACTATGACAATTCTATGTTGGGCAGGAGCCAATGTTTATTTTCAATGAAAACTGATTGCTAAAACTGACACGTAGCTCCAATTGTCCCAATTTTCATTATTCTCTGTAAACTTCCATACAGTTTTCACTTTAGCAAACTAAAGAAGTTTATAGAGCTTTGTATTATTGTGAATAAAAATGTCATAAAGACACATATATAATATGATAGTGTTTTTACAAATCATGACATTTGCTGTGAAGCTGTATTCAGAAATTTTCTAATTACCTAATTTCAAATATTATCAAAACATCCCAAGTTTACATGGCTATTGAATAAAGCTACCGAAAAGAGCTATGGACTAATACTAAAACCTTCTCAAACTTTGAGACAACAGACAACGCCTCTGAAAGACACTTTTTACAAACAAATATCATTCTATTGCAAAGTACCTGAAGATGTCTTTGACCATTTCAGGAGTAGGCTATATAAAAAGCAGAAAATGAGCCAGAAAGGAGGTAAGTTTCACAAGGCAACAGCAACCCTACCGATTCCAGGTGATCACCCGATTCTCACCTTAGTAGACTATTTAGTAACGTAAGGGTGTTTCTGGACTACTGTGAATGGGAACCTCCCCGAGGCATTCTTTGTGAGGATGTAGGATTTGTTCAGTTTTATGATGCTTATTCAACATGATTTATTTAATAAAACCTTTGATCTGAATAACTAGCTAATATTTGGACTCCTGGAGATTTTTTGCTAAATGAAAGGAATCTATTTCTAGTGTTTAAAAATGCAATATCAAGTCCGACAGCATTTCTTGCTGTTTTCTTTAGATCGTGCATAACAGAAAACAGCTCTGTTGCTATCCCAGTGCCATACCTGAGGGCCTGTTAAAGACTGTGTAATTGCTAGACCTACTAAAATAACATATGATGTGGTATTTTAATATCTCCCTTATTTGTCCTGTTTGTAAAAGAAATATTTGAGAATTTACAGGAGGCCCATGACTTTTTCTATATGACCTGATCTCAACCTTTATAATTTTTCCCAACCATAAGAACTGCTTCTGTCTTTAAACTCATCCTCTTATATGTTCCAAATGGAAAAAAGGTCTTTGGAATCTACGCTTAACAGACTGTTAGGTTACACCTGAGAACGTTGGATTCTGTTTTCAGGTGTCTACTTTAAGTGCAGTGGGATTCCCTGGAAGTCTAAGCAGATCTCGCTCCCAAAAGCTGCAGCATGGCTTGTGTGCTGTTAGGCTCTGAATGTCATCGTAACATCCCTAGTCATTGACAGCAAAAGTCAAAATAATAGCATGTGTTTCCACTCAGGATCCCCAGAAAGACCTGTACAATGTAGCTACCTGCATAACTGTCGTGGTTTAACCGTGGCTGGCAACCAAGCACCACACAGCCACTCGCTCCCCCTGCTGCGGGACGGGAGAACACTTGTCACTGTTTGGGACAATTGAACTAGAGGCTGTGGTTGCCTGGGAGAAACCTGATTGCCAACAAGGTTAGCAATTGCAAACACATTCTAAAACACATTCAAACATGAAGTTAATGCATCTTTACCCTCCTGTTCTTCATGCTGTCTGTAAAAAGAGTACCTTCTTAATCTGTATTTGGACTCGATGAGGAAGGAAATCCTGGAATCAACGCTCTTTGATAGTGATTTTATAATAGTTTTAGACCTCTGTTAATTACATTAGAATGACCTAAATGGTAATGTGCATTACCATCTGTGAGAACATCTGTACACTACCATTTATAATTCACCCGGAAGTCAGAGCAACGTAGATAAGCACAATAAATCTCAAATTAGAGAGAAACTATTACAAAGTTTGCTGACCTTCACAGTCATAAATCCTGTTTGGTCAGGACCATGCCTATTTTGTAATATATCTGTCACATGCAAACTGTACTGTGCAGTTTGAGGCAATTTATATCCCAGCCCATTACTTCTGCAAATAATTTTTGTAATTTTACTCCAGACAAATATAAGATAATCTTATTTTTAAAATCAAATACACTTGAAAATACAGTTTCTCTTGGTACAAGAGTAAGGATCTGTCTGTATAAGTATATATACCACTTATAATTAACTCCCTAACAGAACTGTTATCGCTTACCAGATAACATATATCTTTTCTTCCTCAGCTGTCTTAGAGTGGTGTAGTTTTTGACATTGCAAGCTTTAAGGCTTTTTTAATTAAAAAAAAAATCTTCTGTGAACTAACAAAACCTTCAGTCACTTTTCTAGCACGTTACACTAACACAACTTAAAAGATGACTTTTATGTTATATTTCTAGTTTAGTTTCTACATTCATCATTCTTAGTTCTGTGATGCTACAGCTGGAATGGAGCTGGTCTCAATCTATGCCTCATGTAGTGCCTGTAGCCATCACAAATTGGAAAGTAACCTTTCTTTAAGTCTTACTTGTAAGACTCATCTGTGTTAGAAGTAGGTTAAATTGAAACATTTCACAATCAAATAAAAAAAATATTAAAAACCATTCCCATTTGAGAATAGAAGTAAAATGGAATCATCTGATTTGAGGTGGGTAAATCTGCCTGGAGATACTTCACACTAGCACACAAGAAAACTACTTAAAGCTTATTTTGACTTTCCTTCTTTTAAAGCCTTTCACTAAATCTGGGGGCCAGTGCTATAGTCAGCACATTTTGATTTGATTGCAGAGTCAAGTTCTCATTTTCTTAGTAATGGGACTGCACTTCGTCACTATAAAAATCTCTCTTTGGTGCTTACAGTTGCTTGCCTGCTTAAAGGAATATTTCTTGTAGTAAACTTGTGTCCAAGATGATGACTAAATAGGAAATGTTTTATAAAAATGTTGAAGCCCTCCTGCCCACCACATTTCACCTTGAATTCAAAAAATTTGTTTAAAACTGAAAGATGCTTTAGAATGTTGCATACTTTTTTCTCTTATCTACCTGTACACAGGCTGAATACTTCCAGCTATGAGACTTCTTACAAGTTAAAGTTATTTCATAACGTGCACTTCATTCAGTTCTGGGATGTTCTTTATGTCAAGCAACTGACTTTACCGCACATAACAAACTACCATAAAAGCTACAGATCAGGAAAAGAAAACAAAAAATTGACAGAATTTGCTATAGTCTTTCTCAAATCCAACAACTATGAGATTTTTGCAACAGTGCAAATGCAAATTGGCAAGTGAATCATAGTACATAGTACTCCTTAAAAAAAAACCAACCCAAAACAAAATCCCAAACTATGAAGAGAACGTTGTAAACCGTGGGCCTGGGGAAAGAGCTACTTTTATAAAATGCTTTTCACAGTAGTGAAATAAATATGCTAGTTCATCAGTTATGCTCCACTATTCATTATCATCAGTCTTGCTTTTGATACAAACCCTGACGAGCATAATTAATCCCTGCATCCAGTAACGCCAGTAACACTTTGATCAGTCCTCACACAAAACTGCACACTTTGATTCCAGCAGATAACATCTCCAAGCACTAAGAACAGTGAGTTTTTCATTGCCACCTGAATTGTGTCTTTGTGTGGGTTTTCTGATATTTTTACCAGGAAAACGCAAAACAAAAAAACCCCATGGGCAACAATTGTTACCACTCAAGACAGGAAAAAGAGACAATTAAAGACATCCTAAGGGTTACCTGAAATGAAAACTAATTCTGTGGGTATACTAGAAACTGCGAACAGCAATCTGTCTTGTAAAAAGGAATTTGGGGCACCTACTTTATTTTAACGCCCTTATCCTCCTTTGCCAGCTTATTCAAATATTCGGTATTGGCAGGCAGATATGAGTACACCTGGTACAGGAACACCTGAAGCAGTGCACTTTGGGAGCCAATGAATGCCTATTTTGCAGTCATTGCATCATAAAACTGCTGAGAAATATTTGCAAGCAGGCACTAAAATCCAATCAAGATCGTAACTTTTGGACAGCTTCGAAAGAAAATCCAGTTGGTTTTCAGAAAACAATTAATAATTAAAAAACCCTAACCCCAAACCCACTCTCCTGCATAAGCTACTAAAGTTTGAAATGCATTGTTGGCTCTTCAAAGAGCCTCCAGTGATAACAAGCTAGAGCTGTAGAGTTAAGCCAATAGCATTCCATCTGCATCTGAAAATTTGAATTTGTTTGGGAGCAAATACAGACAAGGGAGTTTGAAGGACTAGTATTAAATTTATTCAGTTAAAGGGAATTGCCACAGACGATGGGAGTGATTCCTCGAGAAACAAACAGTAGGCTCCTACACAGAACAGAAGGTATTCAGAGGGCCTTAAGTCAATTTTCTTGCAGTTGTGTGAGAAACTACAAAAAGGTCATAAACTGTGAACGTAGTGAGGCTGTTAATATCCTGAATTAAGTAGTCAGTTGAAAAGGTCAAGGTTAGAGTGAAAGGCGAGCTACAAATACGTAACGAAGGTTTGCCTCCTAGGAAAGATGTTATGGCTTACAAACAGCAGCTAGCACTCCTCTGTTGCCCATTCTTATGAGTCTCCAGAATTACCCAAGACATCAAACTATGTATTTTTCAAAGACACAGTGGAGAAATGAAGTCAATACTGATTCGTGGCTTCTTCAGTGCATCTCAAGAGTACAAACTGAGCTGCCTATGATTTAACTTTGCAATCCAAGCTACAGTATTTCTAAAGTAAAAAATGCAGAGCATATACATTTGCTAAAGAATATACTGGAATACTATAGCAAGGAAAGAATTCTGGACAATTATGAAAGGCTTGTATTTTTGATTTCAAAAACAGAATATACCATTAATTACTCAGTAATATCTTATTGTGCACTGAGTAATAGGCCAGCAAGTATTTAATGTACCTATTTAAAGGAATTTTCATGGCACTAAATTGTCTCTTTATGAAAGACTAAGATGTTTTTAAGCATGTATTGATTCAAATACTGTTACTTAAGACAGTAAATTTCAAAGCGGAATCAATCTCAGATTATCAGGTGCTGATATGTGGTCTCAGATTGCCACTTAAACACTCATCAGAATACGACTGCTTTCAGGAGCTGAATTTTTGCAATGAGTAACAGCTATTTATAGATACCGAGCTATATTTGCCAGCCTAGGCAGCAGGACCCAGCAGGGGGTAAACACAGCAACAGTAATAGCAGTGGTAAGAAAATAAATATTGGAAGAAGTGCCAGTCATTCTGTTGGAACAATTTAAGGACTGTTTTACAATCCTCCAAAAAAGTTACTGCGCTCAATGTGAATGTGTGGCTCCCTTCTCAATAGCAATGCAGGTATCTAAACTATAACCAAATGTATTTCCTGACAGAGTAATTCCATTGCATTAAAAATCTGGCCTTGTGCTTTTGAATTTGAGCAGTTTAATAAAACTACTGGGATCTGTAGTCCTCACTCTATGTATGAACTTGCCTTTGTGTACATTGTTTTAGTGCCTATGTCTGAAGTGTTATGTTTTGCCTTCACGATACAAAAAAAACTTCCACCTATACTTGACTCTGTAAGGCAGTGTTTCAGTGAAGCATTATTCACTCATAGCCCTTTATTCATTTCTTGACTATAACTCTTTTCCTCAACAGCTTGCTATAAACTTAGGACATATTCAGTATATCAATTGCTGGGCTCAAAACCTGTTGAAGAACACACCAACATAGACTGCATTAGGAGTCTTTGTAACTATTAGGTGAAGATAAGAAAGGGTTGTGGGTTTGGCATGCTGTATTATTATTATTATTATTATCATTATTTTCCCGTGGTGGCCTAAAATTGAATCTGAAGAACTGGCAATCATCTTTCCTGAAAAAGTCGATCAGCGTGTAACACATTTTGGATATTCACAAAGGCTTTTGAACCATTACCTTTTCTTTTAGATACTGTACCTGCTTTTGAGCAGGCACAAGATGACAGCTGAAATTTCTGCCTTCTCATACTTGCAGAGTTTCAGAAAGGAGCCAGCTCTCCCTACATTCCTAGTGCTATATGCTGGATATTGAAATAAGAATACTTGTTTGAACCTAGTCGGATACCCTTACATCTCTTTATAAGCACATTCATTGTGTCGGGTTTAAAAAAAAAAATAATTAAAATAATCTTTTTGATTGGGAAAGAATTTTAACCTAAATTACAGGAAAAAACCTCTTATGATAAAACCCAGAAAGTTAATATGGCAAATATATCAGTAAAACCAACGGCTGTAATAGGCAAGATTTTCTTGTGTAAGAAAGTTTAAACAAGCACATACACTGATGTAGTTCCGTATGACAGTTGCATTTTTGTATACACCATTAACAGTTATTTTTGTTGTGTAGTTCAAAAGAACAATTATGTTGCTTAAAGGTAACAGTTAATCCTCAAATTTGACAGATTCTTGTCAAACAAAATCATATATTGAATTTTTTATATATTGAATTATTAAAGAATTCCTGCACTATTCTCTATCTTGCCTCCTGCAAGCCTGAAATGTTCTTTCAGGTATACTTAATGTTCCAAAAAGTCTACTTTCAGTTCTTCCCAGGGCTCCATGCAACTGAAGTTTTTTGATCACAGCCTGTACAGAGACAGCTGAAGAAACAGGACCTAGATTCAGAATGGTTACAAGCAGACAGCAACGTAACTACAGAAAACACATGTAAATGATACTGTGAACTTTACTATTCAAATCCTGCTGGCAGAACTGGATCAACGGTTTTCAGCAGCGCCTTGCTCCTCCTGCTGCTGCTAGGAGAATCAGTGAGCCGTGCCTGTTGCTCCTGATGCCACATGGGTAGCTGCTGGGGGAAGCCACCCTCCAGCTCTGGGCAGTAGCTCTGGCTCTGTCCTGCACCACCAGCAGCACTGGAACATGGGCAAGGGCTGGACACTGGTTGTTTGGGCAGGTGATACTGCTGGAAAAGTCAGGTTCATTCTACATAGAGAAAGTCAAGTGGAAAGCCACCATCCCCTCTGGCAGACTGCCACTCTCAATAGCCATTGCCTTTGTCTAACCCTTTCTTTTTTTTAAATCTTACACTAGAAGCTGAGCTAAAGGTGTACATTTTGAGAGGTCAGGAAATTCAGTTTGCAAAGGACTGTGCATTCTACCTGCATGATTAAAGCTGAAAGGGCCACGTGATTATATTTTGTGTTCACTGAAATCTTCAGAAGCCATCATTCGTGGTAAATGAGACAACACAAAGTGACTCTCTAGTCTCATGGAAGTATAGCTTAATTTAACATTACCTTATTTTGTATTTTTTGTTAGAATTAGGCTACCTTTCTTCCCCTTTTTCTTTAGTGACTATATGAGACCTACATTTTTCTTCAGTTCATAGCAGCTTTTGAAGGAAAGATTTTCTGTGAAAGGAGTTAAATGGTCCATTTTTTTTCCAATTATTTTCAGTAAATTCCTGCTGTTCCAACATTAAATAAAATTTGCTATTAATGAATTCTGTCTGTAGGTGGCCGATTGCATTTGGTATCACATTTTAAAAGTCACAAGCAAACATGTCTCTCCTTAACCTCTCACCATCTTTTTCTCCTCTAATCAACATATAAGTGATGGTTTCATTATAAAGCAACTATCTAGAGCACTAATTGTTTCTCAGGCTGCTGAAGTTACTATAGCTTTTTCTGTATCCCAAATATTCAAACACAGAATTCCCAGGGAAGTGAAGGGGNGGGGGGGGGGGGGGGGGCGGAAGAGTAGAAATCAGATATTCTGGTAACTCTGCTGGAAAACAGAGTGCAAGATTTTGTAAGGCTCTTCAATTATATGCAGTAACACTGAAACAGAACAGCTGAAAAGCTTGCAGTATAGCTGTCTCTTGGCAGTAATCATTTATTCCAGCTGAATGCTAACAGCAATCATTTACTCTAACTGAATGCTAACAATCCTTTCTTGAGACACAGTGCCATTACCCTTCTACCTATTGCCTGCAGCAAAGTCAATACAGTGCTTCTAAAAATAATAATAATAATAATAATAATAAATCTTTCCTTTTTAGAAATGACATGCTGCAAGCTAGTTTAAAGTTTTATATTTTGAGAGGTCAGGGAATTTAGGATGCTTCTGTTCTGCAAGATACCGAGCCTGAGTCAATAACCCTGAATTCAGCTCAGCGGCCTGTGTCACTGACAAAATCCATAGCTTTACTACTACTACTTTCTGTAAGCCTGCTTCTGCACTAAGACCTGACTGTGCCGCTGCCCTTTGCCACATACTCTGGTTAGTGTAAGACAACCTACACTCAAGGACAAGACTGCTATACACTGCACTGATCTCTACTGTCTGGTTGGCTGGGAACCAAGATCTCAAAGCTTAAATATATGCCAACTATACCAACACATCAGTTTGTTTAGGTTTCTTTTACCCCTTTTTTTTTTTAAAAAAAAAATACCTTCAGATACAAAATTTCTTAGGTGAATTTCCAGCTTTCAAGCAGTAAGTTCACCAGAATAAACATGTGAACTGCTCATGACTGTACCCATCACAAAGAACACATTCTCACTTTAAATGATGTACTTCATTACTCATTTTTAATCTCAGATATTTCTGTCAATTCAAGAAACAAAGATATTATTGCAATATCTATTAGTCACCACCATTATCCAGGAAGATTCAAATTAGAGCTGTCCTGTCAAAAGAGTCAAACAGACCAACAAAGATGGAAAGAAATTCTTTCACGTGAGTAAAGTAGGATTTTACATCACTGGTGAAGAAGCAGTTTACCCAACTACCAGTCTGAATCACGGGTGCTGTAGTGCAGGTATAATACATACAACAAAACCGCCTATACATCCTGGTGCACTGAGTGACCCTTAACTAACCAACTAATTTACCAGGTGGAACAGAAGTTTTCTGTTGGAAAACAAGCCATGTGCTGTGCTCTGCTCCTGCCAACAGCTTAAGCAAAGTTTAGCTTGTATTGGCCATACCAATTAATCTATTTCTGCTATTGCCAGCTATAAATCTAATTTACATTCTGTATCACATGAAAGAGAAATACATTTGTTCTTATGCCTTTCAAAAATACAGTATGTTCCACACTGGGGTGGTAAATAGCTCATTGCTTAGTTAACCATCCATGAACACTGATTTTTGTCAACATTCCAGGCAGTCAGGCATGCCTGATTCAGGGCTCTTCAGAAAAGACTTGGAATAACATTAGAGCAAATAAATGCAGCACTTCATAAAACATTAACAATTGTGATAAGCAATAGAAAACATTATCACATCAAACAAAACAATGGGTTTAAAATGCCCACAGAGAGAGATGCAATACCAGTTTCGTTTGCAAACTAACTATGCTTTGAGATTTATCTTAAAATGGTCAATAAAGTAAGAGGTTTGACAGTTGGCCAAGTTGGGGCAGCTGTTTTTCAAGTTCTGTCTGACTGTGAGCCGGGTAAGGAATAGCCTGCTTCATGAATGAGTGCTTACTTGCAGGGGTTTTCCCTATAAATGCGAGTTATTGGTCAATAACAGGAATAAGAGAGTTCATAGTCCTGGATTATGGTAAATAGACTTGATGGTATACTCTGATTTGAGAGGAAATAATGGCATTTTCTCTTCCTTTTTGCTAGTTAAAGTTAATGAAGTAACTTTTGTTAAACTATAGCTTGATTAGCAATATCAGTTTAAAATCTGTTTCCCGGGAAGGGGAAAAAAAAGAGGATCAGTTAGAAAAAAAAATGGCTGTATCAGGTTACTGCCAACAACAGCAACATATTATTATTAGTAAACCTACTTCTAACTTTATTTCTTGATGACCAATCTTACAGATAATGATATGGAATATGCAGAAGATGTGTAATTCCTTCTCAATGGACTTTATAAGCTAAATGAAACAATGGAGCTAAGTTTTCTAATGGAGTAACTGAAAATCCCCAAATAAGTATGACTGATACAGTCAACTAAACACTAATATCCACCCTAATGCTCTAATGCATCTCATATGAGTTAGTGGAGCATGCAGAAGGAAGGTTCTCTCAGAAGGAAGAGGCAGTACAGAAGAAAAAATTCCCAGTGACTTATTTTATGAACAACCAATTTTGCCAAAAAACAGACAAGATACAGACAACCTGTGAGGCAAGAGATCTGCCAAGTAGGAGAAAATTAGAGGAAAATAATATCAGAAATTTAGTTGGTAATGTATTTTAAGGTGCTTTTCAATGTAAGCAACCAAATGGTGATGGGTAAGGCTGTGGCAAGAGATTAATAGAAGAAAGTGGAATGACAATGGATTTAGACATACGTTAAAGTGCTAACCTAGATTTGTGTTCTAGCTCTACTGCAAAATTTCTTATAGCCTTGAGCCACTCCCCATCTTCCCATGCCCTACTCTAGAAATAAAGGCAGTTGTTCTTCCCTACCCACAAGGTCTCATTGAAAACTAATGCTTTATTTTGTTGTTTTCCTTCTTTTAGATTCTTGAACTTTCTGGTAACATACATCTGAAGTCAGTAAATCTAGGGAACGATTTCGTAAGTGCAGCCAGTCACCATTTCCCTCAGAATATTATCATTTAGGAAAGAAAAAAAAAAAGGGGGGGAACCAAAAAACCCCAAACCCAAAAACATACACAACTGCCAATTCTATTTCATGACAAGTTTCTCAATGTTCCTCATTCTCTGATGGTTAATAGACATATTCTGTGATAAACCACTACAAGAAAATTAACTGCCTTTCTTTGGTTACAGCATTTGCATCTGAAAGGGAGTTAGGTGTTTCTGTGTAAAGAGGGTAAGGTTTTGCAATGAAGAGCTTGTTCATTTAAAGTTTTTGGGTTGGAGAAAGGAGTCCTACACAACTTACATTTGCAGCAATGGGAACAAAAGCATCTTTATTTTTAAATTCAGGTATCATCTTTAGTTCTTCTCTTTTGTTTTTTCTGAGCAGAAGTTGTACAAAGCTGCAAAACAGACAACTGGAAAACAAGTAAATTCTAGAGAGTTTAGACTACAGTCAAAATACAGTAAAAGAACCACTAGAAGCAGGGCACTTAGCTCAAGAGCAGGTGGTAGTGTTCCTCTATGTCCAAGAGCATTATCATCAGGAAGTATCGCATGCCCTAGAGTTGCATAATGCCTTTATGAATTCAGGCACCCTCCTCTATGCTCCTTATTATAAATTGTTAAAAACCCTGAGTCATTTCCTCATCAATATTCATTTGTCAAGCACAGTGTCCTATTTACTTCATTCTATCTGGTAACTAGAAATCTAAATGATCAATAGGTGAGAAAGAGGTATGGTGAGTTGATAAACTTGGACCTATCCCCTTCATATGCACATCACCAGGCTGACAGGCCACAGTTGATACATGCTTCTTATCTTATGTCCTTCTGTTTGTTTACCATGAAGTTAATTCAGCACACATTCAAATTAACAAGCACAATTTTGTCAAGGTCAGTATGTTTCAGACTGTGGCCTAAATGCTCAACTTGTTGTCACTGTTTTCCCTTTTAAAATCAGAGTTTAAATAGAAGCTCAGCATTTCAGAGACTTGAGTCATGACCAATTTCGTTTCCCTCAAGGGTGGATCATCCACTTTTCCCGTTGGCTAGCACTGACTCATTCTGTACTTCTGTTGTTCCTACTTTTTTCTTCCCTCCTTAAAAACATTAACTGAATGTGAATATTGTTTAGGTGGAGGTTTTTAACTCCAAGAACATCCTCATGAAGCTACACATACCATTTTTATGTGGATTTTTTTTCTTTTGCTTTAATTTATTGTACTAGTTTTTATGGTTTAAATTTAAGCCACTAAGTACTCCAAGCTTTTTCTTTCCTACAGCACATTTCCACAGTAACATCTAACTTACTAACTCCTCTGGTTGCAAACACAATAAAGGTTTTGCCTCACAAAGACAAAATTTGGTCCAGTGTTTATTGGCTATCTTAAATTTGTTACAATCACTTGCAGTACCCCGTCCTCTGCTGCGTAAACACACTCCCTAGGGTCCAAGTAATTTACATCAGTGTTGGTAATTTTTTTATTAGTAATAGTCAGTTCCCTGTCACTGAAGTATTTGTGTTTCACATTTTAAAGTGCTTTGCAACACAAGTATCGGTTTCTCAGTATGAGTAATGAAAGTTCAGTAAAAGTACTAAGTTCAGTCAAAGCATTTCCAGCCTGGGTTTATTTGATTTGTTACCCAGTTGATACCTAGGTAATATAAATCCCTTCAAATCAGGTATGGTAACTTGCAGTATAAATTACTTTTACAGCTAGTGCAAGGTTATGCATTCTCATTTTGTTTAGCTTCTGGGATCTCAGGCAAATAAATTGCTAGCATCATTTAATTTCTGATTCTGTGAACACTGATATTAATACTAAAACTCACATACTTCAGTGCTATAGTGTATTGTGAATCTTTATTAGAACAGATAACTAGTTAGAATTTATCTGAGGGGGCTGGAAATAATTTTTTCATGAAATAATAGGAGTTGCATTTTTTTTGTTTGCTTGTTTGGGGTTTTGTTTTGTTTTTTAACAATTTGATGAAGGAGAACCAAAGAAAAATCAAACAAAAAAAGGTGACAAAACATGATCCAGTGCAGTACACAATCTATATGAGCAGCTGAGAGGGCAAGATTTTAACCAGAAGACTTAAAGAGACGGAGAATTTATTCAAAGCTGCAGAAGAGACAAATCTCAGAAATAATCATGTCAACTTTAACGCAAAAAAATCCTCAT
>RSEF01000013.1:7173455-7185651 GCA_003993805.1 Himantopus leucocephalus | reverse complement strand
ACAATGCAGGTTGAGGCAAACACAGACCCACCACCAGGGAAGGAAGAGTTGGTATGCAAACTACGACAGGAGCTTGACCCCTACAAATTGATGGCCCCTGAGGCTATCCACCTCAGGCTGTTAAGAGACCTGGCCGATGTTGCTGTGAGGCCAGCCTCCCTAATCTTTGAGAAGTCATGGAGATCGGGGGGCATCCCAGAAGACTGGAAGAAGGCCAATGTCCCCCCATGTACAAGAAGGGCTTAAAGGAGGATCCAGAAATTTATAGGCCCATCAGTCATGCTTCAGTCCCTGGGAAAGTTACTGAACAAATCCTCCCAGGGGCTATCACAAGTCAAATGAAGCACGTGGTGGGGAAAAACCAGTAGGAATTCACCAAGGGCCAATCCTGCTTGACAAATCTGGTTGCCTTCTACGACAAAGCAACAAAGCCTCCTCCTAGAGAAGCTGACGTGTTATGGTCAAGACAAGCGCTCTGTGCGGTGGGTGGGGAACTGTCTGACAAGCCGCACCCAGAGGGTGGTGGTAAGTAGCTGCTTTTCAAACTGGCAACCTGTCACAAGCTGGGTCCCCCAGGCATCGATACTGGGCCCAATGCTGTTTAAGACCTTCTCAAGCAATCTGGATGATGGGGTCAAGCATGCCCTGACAAAGTTTGCTGATGACACCAAACTGAGTGGGGAAGTGGGCACTTCGGACGGGAGAGCCACCCTGCAGGAAGACCTTGGTCATCTGGAAGAGTAGGCTAACAAGAACCTTATGAAGTTCAACAAGGACAAGTGTAAGGTCTTGCACCTGGGAAAACATAATTCAGGAGTGCAGCACAGGCTGGGATCTACCTAGCTGGGGAGCAGCCCTGTGGAAAGGGGCCTGGCTGGCCTGGCCGTCCTGGTGGACCAGCAGCTCAGTGAGAGAACAGGGTGCTGCAGCAGCAAAGAAAGCCAACAGGGTGCTGGGTTGCATCAACAGGGGCATCACCAGCAGAGATGAAGAACTCATTATCCCACCCTACTCAGCATTTGTCAGGCCACTCCTGGAATACCATGTTCAATTTTGGTCCCCGCTATGCAAAGAAGATGTGGACAGGCTGGAGAGGGTCCAGAGAAGGGCCACCAAGATGATCAAAGGGACTGGGAAGCCTGCCATACGAGGAAAGGCTGAGAGCATTGGGTTTGTTCAGCCTTGACAAGAGAAGGCTTAGGGGACACCTTATCACCATGTTCCAGTATTTCAAAGGTGGCTCCAAAGAAGATGGAGACTTTCTTTTTACAAGGAGAAATAAAGTAGAACACGTACAGTTAGCAATGAGCAGTGGAAAGTTACCAGCTAAAAAAGTGAGAATAGAAACGGGTCTAGGAGGACAGTAAGCAGAGCAGGGGAATCAAGACCTGGCAGGCTGCAGTCAGAGTCCTCATGGTCAGTGTTTCTCCTTAGAAGCTGTCCCCAAGCTACATCACCTGTCTGCTGCCTTAATAAAAAGAGAAAGAGAAGCTCCCTGCACTCTTGACAACATCTTATTACTTAAACATAAACTCAATTTCACTTGTGTGGGAAGTAACAATGGAAAAATGAAGATCCTGGCAGCACTGCTGATGGACTCCCCATGGAACTTGGAGGAGGAGCGCAGATTTCCACGTGTAGGTGTTTGGCATCAGAAGCCAGTCTGCATATCCGTGGCCAAAAAGCAGTACTTTAATTGCAACCGATAGCTGCGTATCTGTGATGAGTTCTTTTAACAAGCAGATATTGTAGTTTTCTAATTAGAGAATTCTTTATATTATGACTCAGTATGTTGTATATGAAACAGCTGTATCTTTTGTCTCTCAATAGGCAGGAGTATACCACAAAAGAGGGAGAGAATAATTTCTACTTCACAGAGTAGCAGGTATATTGTCAGCTACATTTCTCTTTTTCAGGACTTCTACGGGCAGATTTCCAGGATATTTTTTTGGATTATTCTCAAGCCATCCACAGACAGATCATCTGGAACCCAACCATGTTATGCCAAGTAGTTCTGCTGGACAGTAATGTTACCTGACATATCCAAATTGTGTGCAGGTGGTATTTGAAATCTGAACTCAAAAAATCCCATAAGCAATGCTATATATTACTTGGCATTCCCACAAAAACATGGACTTAAAACCAGACAGCACTATACCTGCAGGTACAAAGAAAAAATTCAGATTTCAAGTCCCTGCATAATAAGGCACTATAGATGCACATTCCAAGCAATAATGATACATCTCTATTTTCTACTTAAAATTATTCTTTATTTTTTCCCTTTTAAAATAAAGAAATAAGTATATGTACACTTATAAGTAAATTTATCTTTTTTAAAAAAAATCCATTAACCATAATGATGCACGTACAATTCTCAGTGAAGAATACTTCAAGTCCCTCACCCAAAAGGGTCAGAGAACCACAGTTTAAGCAGAAATTATCCCATCATGTCAGAAATCACTATGAAACACAGGAGAATACCATATCTTCACCAGGCATCTAAAAGATTATTTATCTTTATAGCATCTTCGCCTAGATGATAGCACACAAAGCCAGATCTCCAGCCAGTATAAATAAGCATAGCTCCCTTGAACCTGATAAAGTTCACTTATCATTAACCAATCTTAACAAAATCAGTGGGCCATAATGCTGACCACTTCATCCTGGCAGGCTGGCTCCTACGGGTATGAGCCACATTCCCAAACGGTCTTCACTCTGATATTTTTTGGGTCTAAGATGCTGAATCACGACCCAGACTATAAACAGCGTATGTTTAGAGTACTACAATCTCAGGTTCTAACATATTTAATAGCCTCCCTCTGCCCTGTTCCCTGGATAGAAATGAAATGTAACAGTTTACAAAGTTTGTTTCTTTACAGCGATTATCACTTCAGCACAGCTGTGTCAAACTGTTCTAGAAGTCGCTTGACTATGGCATAACTAAAATTGAATGCATGAAGGGAAAACCTAGTATAAGAACAAACCCCTTCAGAACAAAACTACAGTGTTTATGACTGTTGAAATATTACTTCATGCTATGACCACTTAACACAGCTAATTGAAATAACTGCATAAGCCAGATTTCAATGGACTACTTGTAAATAAAGTTACTTACAAAAAATTGTAGGATTGAAACCTAAATTATAGCATGATTTTAAGTGGATTAGGTTTTTATTTACATGTCTTATATGGAAATTTTTTATTGTGTCTTAATGCAGGAAAGTATTGATTATGCAGGGTTTTTTTTTTTAAGTATTTGTATATTTATATAGGGGTGTGTGTACGTGTATGAACTCTTCAAGTTCTTCACAAATATGTTTTTACACATCCGTCCTCTTCCTGAGCGGTTTTACAGTAAAGACAAGTTTTGTATCAATATGGCTTAGTTTTCTTACCTATATTTGTTCTCGTCATGCCTTTTATACCACAGAGATATGATTTTGTTACCCTGAATAATTGGCTCTTCTGCCTGTTTGTCTTTAACTCTTAATTTTTGATCTATACAGAATCAAGGAAAGGGAAAAAGATTTGTAGCTGTAGCAGGCTAAAAATCTCAGCTCGGCATCTAGAACGCTGCTGTGCATTAAAAGAGACGACACTGAACTCCTTAACCACAGCTACAGTCTTGAACAACACCAAGCGCTTCACACAATGAATCCAAAGCTGATCAAGCCATGACTTAACAGTAAGCTAATTGGGTCACTGCTCTGTTCAGAGTGTGTGTGGTGCATCCCATATAACCACTAAAGGAGTCGTTCCTCTCAGGCTGGTGAAACACAGTGAGACCTGCGCAAGTCAGCAGCTACAAGGAAAGTCCTTTCTCAGGGTTATCCATTGCAGAACAATGGGCAGAACACGCTTCTTTCTTCTAAGAGTTCAATAGTTCTCTCATCAAGAAGAGCGGAGACATAAGCCCGTCTTACACATCCTTACTTGGCAATACAGCAATGGGAAGGGAATTACTGTTAGCACCTCTCCATCTTTAAAATTAGAGCTGAAATTGTTCTGTTACATTTAACCAGGTCTACTAATATTTTCTGTTAACCAAAACTGCACTTTAACAAGTTAAAGAATCAGGAAAAATAAACCCCACCCAAGTCAAATGTTAACAAAGGGTCACAAGCTCACAGATTTATTATATGTACAAGAGAGTCTAGGTGGAGCTGAAACACACACCAAGGTCTGTTATCCTCTTTCCGACTTTTTCCTTGCTGGTTCAACAATACTGTGAACTTCATATTCCCATGTAGTTCCTATTATTTTCCTTATACGGAAAATTTCAAAGCAGCAGTATCAACAGCAAAGCTGTAGGCCAAAGAGATGAAACAGATGCCCTCTTGTGATGCTTTCCAGAGGTCCTCTAACCCATGCCCCTAAAATATTTTAAAGGGACATATTTCTGCTTTGAGCAGTTGATGCAATGCCCACTGAGAATGAAAACACTGACATTACTGTTTCAGGTTCTGCTGAGATTCTCAAACCTCAAGCTAAGCAACAGCAAGTCTGCTAAAGAGCAGTTTATTTCCATATGTATGTATTGAGATGCTCTTTCCCTGAGATGTATAAAAGAAGTTAATGAATTTTCTTGTGTCTACCTGAGAGTCAAACTGTTGCTGGTGGAACAAAAGCACATCTCTGGTTCCACACAACTCAATCTGCTTNACAAAAAAAAAAAAAAAAAAAAAAAAAAAAAGAACTTTATAAGAAAGACACCTGTGCAATCTCCAGAATAAGCACCAAAGAAATAAAGTGGGCTTTGACTCAGAAAACAATTGCATTTCTGAACAATAGGGGGTTTAATTGAAGGAAACGTTTCATTTCCAAAACAAAGGAAGGAATTCATGGTAGACGTCTAAGCAAGACCTCCGCAGCTGAGTCAGAAAAGGCTTCATTATCTGCATTTTTCATCTTGTTAGACTGGTATTTGATGTAATTAAGGTCTGCACCTGCAACAATCTTACAATCACTGCAGTGATTAGTCCAGCTGTATTTATATTTTGCGTAAAGTTGATTTTACTTCTGATTTCTTCTTTACATTCTAGGCTTGACAGTAAATTTACTCCATGGAATACATTCCAGGCTTGACAGTAAATTTACTCCATGGAATACGATTTGGATTGGATTTGTGGCCTTCTGTTCAAATTAAACTACTAACAAACCATATTCAGAGAAAGTTGAATTAGGAAAAGAGACATGCTATGAGAACGGGCCTTGGAAATCCTCATCTTGCAGGGATAACTATGAAGAAACGGGCAAATCTATGAGGAAAGATGGGTGCAGGAGAAAGAAGAAAGCACAGCCTGGGAAATCATTTAGCTGTAATTAAAAAATGGCCTTTGAAAAACTTAATATTTAACGTTTCCTTATATGAAACCAATAAAAGAAATTTTGAAGTCTACATCAGCAACAATTTCCATGTGTTTATAAAATGCCTAGCAGAAAGAAATCCAGTTGGAACTCTTAGCTACTATAATAATATACAGGAATAATAATTTTAAACCATGCAGATCTGGTCTTTTCTAAGGTACCAAACTGTTACAATGAAAAATATTTTTCTAATAGCAACCACTTGCTACCTCCTCCAAGACAGACAAAAATCTCTCAATTGACTGCAATTCCCTGCAGGTTCACTTGTGTCTCCTGATCATCTCTTCATTTTCTCTGGTAATTCTCCTATTTTTCTCCTTGAAGAAAATAGCAAGTCTTTGGCCTAACAACTGCACAATATTTTTGCATATTTGAACTGAAAACACATATGGTTAAATCTTTCAGTACGTAAATTCTTCATCCTCGTTAGTCATTAGGATCAGCAGCAATGATATGGACCAGGCTTTTGCCTTCAGCTCTATGCTTTGCTTAAATTAGTCATGCCCAGTAATTTTTATAAGCAAATTAACATTACAATCATTTTTAACTGGCTAGCAATGTTCATGAAGAAACAGTAAGTGTCAGGAACTGGAAGGACTAATCGATCTCTTCAAATGCCCCTAAAAGCAAATACCGAGGCCAACATTTAAGAGAATAAAGAGAAAAAAAAAGAACAGAAGCTTTTTCAGTGTCAGAGGTGCACTCATCCTATTTTTCCACTTTATTTCCTGTTCCTCTTTTGCCTTCTCAACAGATCTCTCCTGTAACTTGTCTCAGAATTATTTGCTACAATTGTTGGCGATACTGCTAATGAAAAAAAGCACAATAATAAAATTCTGGCACACCACACTTTCCCTCTTCCCCTGCTGAGGAGAAGACAAACACACTTAATATCAATACAAGCTGATTTCAGACTAAATCAAAAGCAACGTAATACCCAATCCTTTATCTACCTAAAGCAGAGTCTGTCATGACGTGAAAGTGATAAACCTGGGAATCAAATTTGTCATGATACAACTTTAATTCTAGTGCTTACTATAGAAAATGTAGATCAAAAACTTGGTGTCCTAGTTTCAGCTGGGATAGAGGTAATTTTCTTCCTGGTAGCCGCTGTGTTTCGGATTTAGTATAAGAATAATGTTGATAACATAAATTGTTTCAGTTGTTGCTAAGTAATGTTTATATTAAGGCAAGGACTTTTTCAGCCTCCCACAGAAGCTGAGAGGGAGCACAGACAGGACAAGCTGGCCAAAGGAATATTCCATACCATAGATGGCACGCTTAGTATATAAATGGGGTTTGGCCAGGGGCAGGGATCTGCAATCGCTGCTGGGCAACCCATCATCGGGTGGTGAGAGTGACTTGTGTTGCATCACTTTATCTTGTATATTCTTTTACCATTACTATTGTTATTATTTTCCTCTCCTGTTACTCTTCTATTAAACTGTTTTTCTCTCAACCCATGAGTTCTGTTTTTCCTTTTTCTCCCTCTTCCCCCTGTCCTACTGGGGGGGCGGAGTGAGTGAATGGCTGTATGGTCCTAGTTGTTGGCTGGGGTTAAACCATGACACTTGGAAAAACTTCTATTTAAAAGAAAACTGAATGAGCCACCACCAACCCCTAAAGGTGGAGAAAACAAACCTGTCCAGCTACTAGTATATGGGCAATTCAAGTGAATGCTTAATTTTATCATTATTATTAAAAAATTGCCATACATTCAAGACTGAAATTTTAAAATCATTTGGAGAACTCACCCGTAACACAGAAGTTTGTGCTAAGCATAGCAACGCTGTGTTTTGTTTTCAGAGTTTACAGGTCTCCCTCAACAATAGAGGGCTCTCCAGAACTTGGGGTTAGAGCTCTCCTCTGCTACAGATTTCCTGTGTAACTTCAGATGACCCACCAAGAAATAGGCTGAAGCACTTGGGCAATTTTAAGTGTCTGTGGGGACCCACAAATCCTCATTTAACTGCTTAAATGGCTCCAGCTCCCAAGCTTTATCTAAAGTAATTTACAAGTAAGGGGGTTGCTCCTGAATACAGCTGTGCCATATCCAGCTGGACCTGTGCGGACCCTTCTGCATTGGGCAAGACATCAACAACTGCACATTTCTCTGCTGGTAAAACCTTTCCATCTACTCGCAGTCTCTTCATTTCTTAGGTCAGTATAAAATGGAACTAAAAGTCTTTACCATATAGAACAGCTGTAACGTCAGACAGGCTGTTGGGAAGGATATGCCTTTACTGTAACAGAACAATACACGTAGCAAGAAAGAAAGAAGAAAAATATTTGCAAGTCAAGCCTAAACCACAATTCACTTAAACACACTGATCTGTCACAGCCACCTTTTCCATTCATTCTCATGGGAAATGCTACTGGTCAGGACAGATTTTCCTGGAAAGCCAAATTACAGAGCTTTTAAAGTCAAGCCAATTATGCGGCATATACGACAATTGCTCCCCTCTCTCTGGCAGATCTTCAAAAACAAAACTGGGTTTTTAAAGTCCTACTCAGACAGCTTGCTCTCCTATTGTTCCTCCAACAATCTCAATTTAATTATTTCAGAAAATGGCAAATTGTGCCCTCCAGTGTCACTATCCAACCACATTCACGGGGCATGAGACAGCATTTAAACAGCTTGGAAATGTATTATACATGAGAAATTTCATACAAAATATACACCTTAATGCAAAGAGATGCATTTCAGAAGTTGTGGCTTTTGATGCACTTATGTGCATATAGTGAAGTTTGTATCTAGTCTTATTTTCTCCCTTGTAATTAAGTGGTAAACAGTATACAAAATTGTTCAGGAATATTTACTTCAGGCAAAGTCACTGTACAAAAACAAAGATCCACAAAGACTAATATTATTTTTTTTTTCAAAATTTTCCAAATCCAAAATCAAACATTAATCGAGAACAGATCAAGCAAGATACTTCAGTATTGCCTCTTCTCAAATGACGCATCTGGATCTCGGACTAGTAGCATTTGCTGAGTGCTCTTCAGAGACCTGCACTTCCTACTTTAAATAACTCATTGTCTTGTTCAAAGCCACTGAAACAGAGGATGAACCTTCAGGTTCTTGCCCAGGGAGGTTTTCAATCAAGATCTACTTGAGGAAAATCACCCTGTTCTGCTCATTACACATGCAATGCAAAGCCTATCTGCTGCTCTCCGAGGGATCTCAATAACAACAAAATCCCCATTAACTGCATATGACAATGCTAGCAGGTACTAAAATTGACTTAGTAGTTCTCTGCTGGTAGGAGCTACAGTCTGCTGAAACTACTATACGATTTTAACTTTAAATGGTACTTACGTAAGTACACGGTTCTCACCATTTATGCATTTTTGTCCCTCGCAGTCCTTAAGATCGCTAGGCTCAGCACACTCTTTTGTGAGTTAAGTTTCCCACCTTTTGGAAGGCAAGAGAGACTAAATACTTTCATACAAAAAACTTCCTAGCAGAAATCTTGCATGAGAGCTGATCCTAACCTGCATCGTGGTCTGTCTGTGGGCCGCAGCAGGGGAAGAGCATTGGCCTACCAGCAATGGTGGCATTGCCCTGGGTTGGCATCCTCCCCGTGACCACCGTGGCCATGTGCATTACACACAGCACTTCTTTCTGATCTTATCCAGGCTCCATATAAGACCTGTAGCCCAAGGACATTTCCCTGCAAATCTTTTTCAGGTCAACAGATCAAAGATAAAGAAATGGCTGTTTGGTCAAGCTTGCCAAAAAGGTGTGTTCATGGTGTGACGCCAAAGGATGTTGTGCTGTGCCAGGCACGCAGCACACAAGGTGTTTGGAGTGTCAAGACTTCAGCTGGAATAAATTACTATTCTGTGCAGTGGAAGCCAAATTTGTAAGTCAATGTTTTTACTACCCAACTGGAGCAGGCTGTCCTGTCAGCTGTATTTGGCTTGTCTCAAGGGCAACCCAGGAGTGAAGTACCATTCTTGGGGTGGGGGAAACATTTAAGAAGGAAAAGCAAGTGAGCCTGACTGATGGCAGATTCCCAGGCAGGCCTATATACTATATGCTTCTGGTTTAGGTGACCAAAATTCTGCATGAGAGGACAGTCTATAGCTTTGTTCTTTCTACATGCTTTGAGCGCTAAGACTCTGTAGACAGGTTTTTTACACTACAGGTACTCCTGGCCCAACTGGCAGTAGACCAGTTAACACAGCAAGGAGAGAGATGTCAGACTGCAGCTGCTTGAAATCATGTCAGAATAAAATGTTTCCCAGCTGCTAAACATCTACACATCTACAGCAGTTCCAAAGGCTTACATTTGGGTGAGGGAAGATGCCTGTTTGGACGGACCATCAAATACAAAGCAAATTTTGAAAACAATGCAGATGTTTTGGACACAAGTTACTTGCAGAAAGGAAAAAGAAAAGGTTTGGGGGTTTTGGGGTTTTTTTTTTTGTTTTTTTTTTTTAAAACACAGTCCTACAAGGCTTTCTGAAATAATATTTATGTCTTGTGTCCATCCACGCACACACAAAAAGAAGATAATCTAAAACCTACCTAACACTGATAATTTTTTAGAAATATGTTGACAATAATTATAAAACCTTGTTTTCTGGATTATGCGTTAAATGATTGGAAATACCTCACGAAGAGTATTAGTGTAATGTTTAAATTTAAGTAAATTTAAGTTTAAAAAAAATTAAAGCAATATTTATTTAGTTCTTGGCATTATCTTCATACCTTAACTGTGGATTTTCCCCTTCCCAAACTGAAGTCCTGCAGCCTGGCTCACACTTCTGCATTTAATTGGCATCCCATCAGTCAGCAGCACATTTGTGTGTGATGCACAATCAGACATCACTGTGAAACACAGTGGTCTTCTTGTGACCAGATGAGTGAGGTCAGATCTGGAAGCATCTCAGCTAGATTTGTCCTACAAAATACTTCTATGTGTCCTTCTACTGCCCCTGACAAGAGACAAGGAGCAGCTTCTGAAGCAGCCAACTCCAGCAGAAGGCTTTCACCTGCTCTGGCGTGACCCAGCAGTCACTCCTGCTGAGGGAGCCGGCAAGTCTGACTGTGCAGAGGAGTTATTTTTACAGCACAGCCCCAGGATAGTTGTACTGGCACAACTAACAGTCAGCGGACTGCAGCATGCGAATGAGGACAAGAAGTCTAGACAAGGAAACAATTTCTTCAGTGAGCATTGCACCCAAGCTAGATTTCCTCAAATGGCACCCCCAAGCTGCAATAATATTGTCAGTTTAAGGTCTGTGCTGAATTGAAAGGGATGGTCCTGTCATCTCCAAGTCCTCAGCCAGTCTGTCCCCCCTGCCTTGTGCCAGCCCTCACATTCATGAGGCCACGGAGCTTAAGCAGCCAAAATAAACCAAGCCAAAACACAGAAAAAAACCCCCACTAATTTTCAAAATCTCACTCGATGTCACACAAGCTCTTGTTTCAACACAATAGGAAGGATGGGAACAAACATCCAAGGCTACATATGGTAGAGCTACCTTCTTCAACAATCTACAGGCTTATCAGCACTGCCTCCATCCTCACAGTCTGCATTTGTTTTCATGCTTTCACCATAGGTGTAGGGGAGAGCGGAAGATGCATCTTTTTGCTCCTGTCAGCTGGTGAGACGACTCTTCGCCTTTAAACTTTATTCAACACAATACACGAGCTCAATCAGATGGCACTTTCTCACAGTGCTGTTCAATAGGCATCCCTGCCCAGCTCTGTCCACAGTGTAGTCACATAACTGAAGTAGTAACAGCTAAAGAAAATAGAGCCTGAATTTTCTGGGCAATTAAGCCTAAGCTTACATCCATTTCTCTGTTACAGAAGATAACATATAGTTAAAAGGAAAGGCTTCAAGTTTACTTGTACAGACCACAATTCCCAAGTAAGGTATCCTCATTGTCAGCTGCGTGACTATGGACTTGCATTCATATGGTCAGCAACTTTAAATACTGGTTTTACAGGTGACATTGCTCTTTTAAGGTTCATAGCCACCCTAATTCTTTCGCAAATTGTTCATTCTTTGAACTGGCCCTTCACCATAGCTCACACTTCCCCATAGCTATGACTCAGCTATTGGGGATTATAGTTATGTCACAGAATCTTAGAATACCAGGTTGGAAGGGACCTCCAGGATCGTCCAGTCCAACCTTTCTTAGCAAACACATGGTCTAGACAAGATGGCCCAGCACCCAGCGCAGATGAATCATAAAAGTGTCCAATGATGGGGAATCCACCACTTCCCTTGGGAGATTATGCCAGTGGCTGATTGTTCTCATTGTGAAAAATTTTCCTTTTGTGTCCAATGTGTACCCAATACCCCTCAGTCTTTTCCACATGACCCCTTGTAAAAAGGATGCTGTGGGGAGCCACGTCAAAAGCCTTGGAGAAATCCAGGTAGATGATGTCCACTGCTCTCCCGTCATCAACAAAGCAGGTTACTTTGCTGTAGAAGGCAACCAGGTTTGTCAAGCACAATTTGCCTTTGGTGAATCCCTGCTGGATTTTCCTGATTACGTGCTTCATTTGACTTGTGGTAGCCCCCAGAAGGATTCGTTCAGTAACTTTCCCTGGATCCTCCTTTAAGCCCTTCTTGTACATGGCGGGGATGTTAGCCTTCTTTNCAGTCTTCTGGGATGCCCCCCGATCTCCATGACTTCTCAAAGATTAGGGAGGCTGGCCTCACAGCAACATCGGCCAGGTCTCTTAACAGCCTCAGGTGGATAGCCTCAGGGCCCATCAATTTTAGGGGTCAAGCTCCTGTCGTAGTTTGCATACCAAGTCTCCCTTCCCTGGTGGTGGGTCTGTGTTTGCCTCAACCTGCATTGT
>RSEF01000013.1:7140356-7172455 GCA_003993805.1 Himantopus leucocephalus | reverse complement strand
ACCCCTCACCCCCTCAAAAACAATCCCAAAACAACCAAAAAAAAGACCAATAGAAACTAGGAAGGTTGGAAGCTGCTAACCTTGTCTGCCTAGAAGCTTTGATTATACAAAGCTGGTATAATTTGAGCTTGTCATATTTTTCCTGCATGTACAATAACGTCAGTATGACCTTTGTTTTCACTTATATGCCTAAAATGGCCTTCCCTATGTTCGGATTAGCCAGTGAGCAAGCTGCTACTGCCAAGATTAAATGGCAAGCAAAGCCAATTGCATGGAAAAAAAATTGAGTCTCACAGATAAAGGAAAAAAAAAAAAAAGATAGGGACGTCCAGCTACCAGCAAGCTAACTTCAGACAGTTCAAATCGGCACTGTAAAGTTCAGATACTTATCCAGACTCTCCCAGATATCCTCAAATTTAAATCTGGAAGAGTAATTAGGCTGGCTTTTTTGAAGTTTATCTATTCCAACTCACCATTCATCTACCTCCCTGTTCACTAAATCAGAGCGAAAATCCACTGGATTTAGCTGTGGGCTCAGCAGATACCATCCACACAACATGAGAAACACAAGTTAATGTTAAACATTTCCTATACAGCACTTGTGCATGTAAAGATACATTAATTCAAAAGACCCCAAAGACTATTCTGGTTTTGCTGGCTTGCCCACTAACAAAGCAATATAGTAGCCACCAGTCTGAATTGACATGTCCCACAAAACCTTCCTCAGTAGATGACGACCTGTTTCTGGGAGTACACCTTTGGGCATTCTAGACAGACACAGAGAAATATTCATTTTCCATTTTCTGAACCAAGAGTTCATGAAACCTGAGCAGGGCTTAGTTTGACAGGTTCACAAACATAGGCTGAATAATAACATAACATTCTGATAAGAAGGACTCAAATATTTAAAGCTAGCGAGATGAACAAATAAGCTATCTTCTAGTTTGTTTAGTTTCCCAGATAAAGTGAAAATGCTGGAAAAAATAACCTGGATAATAAGGAAGTTTATAAGTACAAATAAGTATTAGAACAGCTCAGAAGATAACACTAGAAATACTTCCATTAGTTGTTTTTAAGAACCCACATTACTGAAGAAATGAAGACTGTTTTAATGGATACCTCTGGCCTATTTAAAAATCATGCTGAACCTTCAACCTGTTTCTTGTGTTGTGGAGTTGTACGTACATAAGGACACAGTTCAAGATACTTACACTACGTCTAAATGATTTTGCATCTATAATAGTTATACTATGACAGCACCCCACCTGGATTAGATAAACTGCTGAAAAGTAAGTTTTCTCTCTGCGCAGCAGCGTGCTGTGTGATATATACTTGAAAACAGGTTTATGATCAGGCTTGCATTGCCAGACATTGTGCCAGTTTTAGGGAACAGCTGTGAGAGCGCTGCAATGCCCATCATGCCTCTGAAGCAGCTAAAGAGCCAGCAAAACAGATTGTATGGATGCTCCTCAGTACATATCAAAGTGAGTAATCTTTTTTAAAAATTATTTAGTCACTTCCCACTAAGAAAACGAAGACTTTTTGCTCAGACAAGACGAAGAGCACTCACACAATCCATTCTGCCTGCTCTGGATTGTGAGCAAGCTTTCAGACACTAGCATCTGAAACCCACACACCTATTTCTGTAAAGACAATCTGATTTTAATATTACGTACCCTATAGCTTGGCAACCAAAGATGATCTTCAGTATCTTCACGAGAGAACCACAAAGGTGAAAGGGAACGTACAGACAGCTGATCCCAGCTCTGGATGAAGACACACAGGATATACAGCATTGCTGTCCCTCAGGCCCAGCTGGGCCAGGCAGTCAGGGCGGATGTGAGCACACCGTGCTGAGCCAGCATCCCCCAGAGGCACTCATTCAAGGCACAGCTCCGGAGTACACATCACTCGTGCATAACGCTGCGCATAACATGCTGCATAACACACTAGCCATTCTCCCAACAGTTTGAGGACTTTGAGACTTCAGTTTCAAATCCTAGGTATTGCCTGCGTTCACCTTATCTCTGGACAAGAATGGAGCAGGACTGCAAATTCAGGAGTAATGAATCCCCTAACTGAATACCACTGAGAACAAAATCCAAAACAAATAACTTGGATACGTTTCTACTCAAATGCAGAAGAGTACCATGTTGCAGTCGTCTGCTGTTGCCATGAATAAAGCTTAACATTACAGCCTTTAAAGTTAGATCAGAAATAAGCTATTCGGCTTTTGTTTATTTCTGTTGATCATCCATAACCTTTTAAAACAGGAGGTTCATGTGTAATCAAGTTTAAGATATAGCTTCTATTCAGGATTCATACACCTTGTTCAACATGGCAATAATTAGTATTTTTGAAGCTGATTCATCTTGCTTCTGTGGCTTTTATTTTCATTTAGTCCAACAAGATGCAGAAGCTGTTCATCTGATGCATCTAATTTTTACAGATACATTTTTAATATAATACAATTTATAATCTGAAACACGTTAGGAACTTTCTTATTTGTAACACGAATGCAAAATGCTACTCAAGATTTATGTGCTTTTATTATGCACACCAATAAAATCTGTCTTTTTTTTAAATTTCTACAACTTAAAACAAAAGAAAACACATTCACTTTGTGTTTTGCTTACTTGCAAAATGATTGTTGATTTAGGCACAGAAAAATATTATGTTATTAAAACTACTGAGTTCTGTCTTGGGTGAGTAACTCATCTATTAGCTTGGGATCAATGCAAATTAATCCACTCAGCACCATGAAAAGGCTGCTTCTGCTCCTTATGTTGCATCAGAGTAGGAAAAGGTCTGATAAAGAATGGATGAATAGGCAGAACAAATAATTTGTCATACAACTTCCTTTTAGCAGCAGAGAGTAATTAATTTAGATAAATTATATCAAGTGTCCTGCATTTTATATGAGAATTTCATTAAAGTAATGATGCTTTGATTAAGTTCCCCTCTAACATGGATTATCTGCAGGAGGAAATTAGCACTTTCATTCCCCTTTTCTTTTCAACATCCTCTAATAATTCCCAGCTATCGTCAGCTCATAGTCATTGGCCAAAAAATCCTCTGCTCTGACTTCCAGCTTATGTAATATCTGTATCATTACTGCTTACATAGTATTGCACAGCAGGGTACTCCACTGAAATCTTTGTAAGATTCCTGCCTAAAAAACTTAGAAATTAAGACCCTTAATAATGCCCATAGTCACACAAGCATCCTATTCATAACGGTCAGCTTAGATATCGCAGTTATCCTACTTGGAATGCTTATACAAGATCCAACTATTGCCAAATCAAGACCCAAATCCTATTTCTGGAACTATACCTGTAAAACAGATGGACGTATAATGACAACACTTCATTTATTTTCTATTACTCCATTTGATTTCTGTGGTCAATGATAGATTTTCTTGGTATGCAAACGGAAAACTTGAGGTCAACCAATCTCTCTCTGCTTGCTATGAAGGTATTTTCACAGCCAGGTTACAAATATATAAACACTGAAAAACATTTCAGTCATTTACTGCAAACCTAGCCAGAAGAAAGCCATTTGGTATATGCCACCCAAAATCATGAAGTCAGGTCATCAGATTACTATCTCAAATCCCAGAACAATATAGCAGCCAGCATTATCTACAGCAAAAAGCTTACCTGAAAGATTAAATCATACATTTTCAGGTATGACACCTAACTGGGAGATCTATTACAGTCCCGGATTAAGTGTACAGTCTGGTGAATAAGGAATGCAAACATAGAATACTATTTTATACTTTGTAAATTGTTCAAGCTAGTTTTCCAGAGGTCTACCTGAGGAATGGTGGTTTTTTTACCCCTGAGTACTATGGGATATAAACCCTGAAAATTTACATTGGCATTTTCTATCATGATTCATTGCTACAAAGCAAGAGGTGCCTTATACATTTGTTTTGCTTGCCTCCTGAAAGCAAAATTTACCTCCAGTCAGCAATGTCTGAAAATTATTTTCTTCATAATTAATTTTATCTTTGTGTCTTTTTACTAGACCCTCTTCTGACAGGAAGGAAGGATGCTTTGGCAACAGTCAATCAGTGAGTAGCTAAAGTGCCAATGTCATTTCCACATTGTGGAAATTAATATTTTTCAAGATGATAGGTAAAGCACTAGATAGTGTGAAATAATTCAATATAGGAGTAAAAAGCAATGTTTTCAAATTGATTGGATCTTCAGTTGTTTTTTTTTCTCAGAAAAATGTGAAAAGCCACATTAAAAAAAATAAAAATCAAAGCTACAGCCTCATTAAAGAAGCTTTTAATCTCTCAGAAGGATAAAGTAAAGGGTTATTCTTGTTCCCTAAATTTTAAAGGAAAAATGCATTTCAGATGGCCATGAACTAATCTATAAATCTCGATCATTCCAATTTATTGTAGCTCATGTTAGAGGAAAAAAAAGCAACATAGCATCCAAAATTAGCTGTTCCACCCACTTCTACTTAGCTTTATAAGAGATAATTTAATTTTCAAACCCAGACATCCATCAGCTAAAAGAAAGACCAAAAGGACACTTGGCCTTGAAGAAAACCCTGCCTTCACAAAAAACACCAAACAAACCGAAAAAATAATCAAACAGAACAATAATGTATGTCAATCAGATAAGTTAAGAAACAACGAGAAACAACCTACTCCAGTTGAAAAAATATACAGATTTAACATTTTAAGTCAAGAATCACACGAAATAGGGTTCAAAACTGTCAATCTTTTCTTCCTGTAAAGATCAAGGACCTCGATTATCTATACATGTCACTGTTGCAATTCACAGAAAAGGCTTGTTTTCCCACTTTAATGTGAATGAAAAGAGAGAGAAGTTAGTTGCTTTACACAAACAAAAAATCTTGGAATCTAATAAAAAAAACAGACACCCAAACAAAAAACAACATAAAACACATCTTTGATGCTTCCTAGAACTTTCAGCACCCTCTCTTCAGAATGGAGAGATTTCCAAACAAAGTCAGGTATATCAGTAGGAAGTAAGCAGTGATACCTAGAAAGTTCTACCTACTTTTAACTGAGCTAGCTGTTGCATTTGATTCTCATACAAGTCACTGAACCTATGGAACTAATTTACAATTTGATCAAATACTAGATTATTTTTGGCATTGCAACATTCTCTCTTATTAGCTTTATACAAACACTATACGTGTTATACTTACAGAAATAACTCCCACATGACTTAAAATTAATCAATTCAAGATGAGAACAATTCTGCTAGATCGTTACAAGACAGATTATTACCAACGTATTTCTCCCTCCCTCACAGATCCCAAATACAACTCACATGACTGTTTTTTTCTTTTAGAGCTCCTTCAAAGACTCAAATATGCCCCATGCATACAGTGTCCCTCATACAATATTATTTCATTTTGCATCACAAAGGATTTTCTTAGAAAGAAGGTCTGTAATCTTTACCTATTCCATACATACAACTCCTGATCATGCCACCAATGGGGAACCAGCATGCCACCAATGGGGAGCCAGCATGACAAATAACAAAACCGTGCAGTGCTACAAGATGTGAGAAACTTGGACCTAAATCAAAATAAACGTGCCTCAATGCATGAGGTGAAGGATTGCTATAATCAAGAACACACGAATTGCTTTAAATGAACAAGCGTAAAGTAAAGCGCAAGCCATTTTTGAGTCCTAACCCCAGTTTTGATCAGATCTAGTCAGGAATTTTCTGATAGAAAATTAGCTGAAACTCAGATGAACACTTTATAAATTATGTTTTGATTGGGGAAGGAAGAGGGAAGGAAAAAAAAACCAAACAAGAAAAAAAGAAAGATTTGAAGAGCTAGAATTTAAGTAAAATCACTTCCCAGAAGAACCAGCAGCTGAATGTTAAACTGCCACATCCCAGTTGAGCCCTTATCACTGAACACACGCACATACAGACACTAAGAACATTTCTTTCCTCATGCTTTCACTGAACTTCTTTTATTTGATGTAAGTGATACTCAGAGAGAATAGCAGAGAGAGAGAGAGAAAGAAAAACACATTTTATCTTGGAACAGTTGAAATCTTATTTAAACTGTGGAAGGAAGCGGAAACAATAAAGGGTTACTCCTCTTCCCTACCCCAAAAACCTTGGGGGTTCCAAGCTTATAATGAAGCCAAACACTCAGTTTGATACTCCTCAAAATGTTTTTGTTTTCCATCTAGTCTAAATCTCATTATTATTTTTTAGCTACTTTAAAACTGGGTACCCTCTCTGTGCCAATTTCAATTCCCTGCCTTCCCCACCTACTTCTTGTTAGAAATGATGAAATTAAATTTCTGTTAACACAAAACAAAGACGCTTCCTACACTGTAATAACATTTCAAAAAAAAGTAAATCACAAAACCCCATTTTTGGTTTTGTGGTGGAAATGCACTAGTACTTGGAGTAGTACTAGTAGTTTTGAAAATCACCGTTATGGCACACACTACTCCCTCAGACAATAAGAAGTGGAAAAATACCACCTTACCCTTAGACCAGTCTCAGAACAGGATTTCACATAATCTAAATGTCTGTATTATTCAGGGTTCATAATCTGCTTAATAGCCCTGAAACTGATAACTTGATATCAACTGCCACAACATCCTTCCTACTCAGAGCATAAGGGGACACAATGTCTTCAAAGGTCCATCTTCCCTATTTGTAGAATGCATACAGTTCATCTCTGCAGGTTATCCTGGAACGCATCCAGAGGTCAGCTGTCAGAGGTGAAGACTTCCTCAGAGTACTCTGCTAAATTGCCAAGGGAAAAATAAAAAATAAAAAAGTTTCTTACACAGACCATTTATAGTACAGTTTGTCTCTGACACCTTATCAGCAATGTTGTCAATGATAAATTTTTAAATAAAGCAATAGCTTAAATTATTTAAAAAATTTATCTGTCATCACATAAGAAGAGAGGTTTTGGGAAAAGTTGCTACTGAATATTGAAGACTGAGTCACGTATCAGTTAATACACTTGCTGTCCTCTCTAGAGATTGCCAGTGATTGACCAGACCGGTCCTATGCTGTTCCAAAATAAGAATTGACTCTATTCTTCCCTTATGCACAGACAACTGTTAGAGCCTGAAATCACTACACTTAGCCTCCATTAATTACGGTCAAAAATAAAACCTTAACTTGGGCATGTCAACCTCCTACAGCCATTTGTATCTTTCTTCAGGAAAAAAAAAAATTGTTTAACATTTTCAAGATAAGGGTAATGTCATTCATCATTAGTTTTCAGTCCATGTAGTCAAGCAGACAATGTTACATCATCCAATTGTTCCCACTGACATCCCTCACACTGCGTTGCTCTGCACTGCTCCCCTGGAGAAGCAACTCCTTCACCCTGGGAAGCATATGTACCAGGTACATCTGATTCTTGAAGTGGGACTGTGACTATAAATAGCTTGAGCAGAGTGTGCTGAGGAGACAGACTGACGTAGTAAGAGGAGACAGGGCAGGAGCCTGTCCTGCTCCGCCAGCTCAGGTTGCAGATTTCCCCCCTAACCCTGCAGAGCACTAACAGCTGCATTTTAACACCTACAAAATTTGAGCGCAACCACTAACTGAAGTTCCCTGGGTACTGGCTGGTCATATCCGATGTCTTAACTTTACCTACACAAACTGATTCCATCTAATAGGCCTTTTGATGTTTGCATATCAGTGCTAGACATTGCAGTGTCACATAGATCCTTCAAATACCAGGCTGTAACCTTTCCAAAGGTGAGACCGAATTCATAAAACAGAAGAAAAAAAAAAAAAAGAGAGTGCACTAAAGAAGCCAGGCACAAGTGTAGCTCCAGTAGGTCATTCCACACACAAGTTATTGTCCCCTCTTAGCTGCCACAGAAATAAGTACAAACAAACTCAAAGTTCATTCTCTTTGTACCAGTAGTCAGAAAGTAACTTTTTATTGCCTGCTTTTAGGCAATTGGCAAACTGCACATATTCAAGTCTTCAGTTACTCAGACCCAAGCTTGATGCAGCCTTTGTGATTTTAAATAGATGTTCCCTATTGAAAACATAGCATCACTCCCAACCATGTTTTGCTTCACAACTTCATATTAGGCTTCCTTTTTCTTCTAATAAATTTTCTGAGTTGTTCTTTCTACACAGCTGTGTCAAAACTCTTTAACCAGAACCTGCAGCATCTCTGTTTTATTCTACCAATGACCTCCAGGGAAGAAACCAGCTATTTGCTTAATCACATTGAACACCACGGTGTGTTTGTGACTTGGTCAGAGGACTGTTGGGCCTTACATTGTTACCTATTCTCAAATCATTTTGACAATTTATGAAGGCCTGATAACTTACAAAGAAACACTATTAAGGAAAACACCAAATAATATTTCCTATATGTGAGTAGGAGAAAGAAATGCCTGATTAGGGGAAAAAACCCTAGAAGATAAATCTTTATCTTTCATCAAACCTATTACAAAATCAATAGACCTGAAGTTAATTTAAAAAGTCTAATCATCTTTACCAACGTTGTTTTCGGCATGAAAAAAGATGTTGATAATTTTCAGCAATTAGCAATGCATTTCATTTTCCCTGTCTTTTGCCAATGCTTCCCAAAAGATGCAAGATTTCACATTTTTTCTCCCCCAAAATACCCCTCTTTGGGTCATGTGTCTTGACATCTTTTTGTTGGCTGTATCCAACAACTATATTTAAGAAAGACCATGCAAGGGAGATAATACTCCAAGTTCTCTGGAAATAAGAGTGGCTTCCTTTCTCTCAAATGACACATAGCAACAATTTGAACATTCTAGTAATCTGCTGTTAAAGATGCTATTTTTGACAAATTCTATAACAAAATAGGAATAATATTTATCTACAAGGAGTTGCCAGATCATCCACCCCCCATATATTTCTATTTATAAAAAGCCTCAGTGTGCCTTCCAGCACCTTACAATAAACATGAGGCATCTGACAAAAGCTGCAACTATAACACCCCACAGCAGAGCGCTACAGGAAGGGCATTGCCAGGGTTAAGGACCTTGAGAGAGCAAAACTGCTTTAGGCGAGCTCTCAAAATGGCCCCTCTCCCATGCCACAGAGAAAGATAAAATGCATCTACAATTATATAAAAAAAGGAAAAGAAGTGCAGTTTGTTAACCTCAGCATATACTTTGGAGTGAACTTACAACTTGAGCTCAGAAACTTGCCCAGAGTCACACAGAGCACATGAGGTAAAAGTTCTTTAAGTCCTATAAATAGCCTTGCCGCAAGCCTAACCTTCTTTCCTTCAGTCTCCTATTTTCTCCTCCTTTTAGTCACTGAGACATGATCTGAACTTCAATTCAAACTTTATCGTTTTCTTGCCTTAAGTATTTTGAAGGCTTGCAGTTAAGGCTGCATTCAAATGGTTGTACTTCACTTAAAAGGTTATTAGCAGATTTGACCAAAATCTAGGTAGGGAAAGCAGAGGAACAGAATAAGAAGGTATAGACATTATAACCAGTTTCATAGAGCCAGATATAGGAAGATATAGGAGCTAAACCACAGGAAAGTCATAGCACTTGAGGTTTTCTTTGCCATGCAAAATCATAATAAACTTCTGCAACAAAAGCCTCCTATAAAGTTTCTTAGTTGTTTCTAACATTTGTGCTGCTGTCTAACTTCAACCCATCTTACTTGATGCTGTATGAACACATAGTAATACAGAAGAACTGAAATAGGGTGACATGATTTACAGAATTCTGCAGGAGCTGCTTGTAAAGAACAATATAGAAGAAACTTGGATGGCAAAGGATGTTGAAAAGCTGGGTATTAACTCCCAGCAAACAGTCAAAATCTTCACAAGACAAATGATAACACAATGCAGATATGTCAATGGGGTCCACAGGGCAAAACCAAATAGTCTTACTGGATTGTTATGCTAGCAAGTGTTAATCACTTCCATCAAGTGACCAATCCAAAAGATGAACCACAAATCTCATAAAATGCAGATAGCGCTACACGGCTTAAATTCGGGCTAAACAGGAGATGCAACTAGACAGTCCTTAAGTAGTAATAGCTGAAGCATTTAGAAACTCTCAGAAAAGCACAGGCAAATTCTATCAGAAGTTCAGCTATAGGAATATGATCTGTATAACTAATTCATGAAGTAAATCACCCTAGTAAGTTGTTTATTGCTTACCAGCTCCAGCTGAAACGATTTTCTACATCTAAGACAACAGTCTCAGAAGATAAAATCCAGAACATGTGGCAGGAAGTTGAGAGGGGCTTTTTTTATAGACATATTTAAGTCCTATTTTCTACAGCACCTCTGAAAAATCTGGCAGCAGTTTTTAGCAAACACACTGTTTTCCCAATAATGATAGTTAAAAAAAAATAAAAATCTCTTCTACTATCATTTTATTTTTGTGACCTGAAGTGCCCAGAACCTTAAGAAGTATTTTATAAGAACTAATAGATTGCATAAATGAGCCATAATTGTTTTCATTAACTGGTCATTACAGCCACATTCCACCACTTACTAGATTACATGGCTTTTTAAAATTATGGAAGTAACACTAGTCAACTAAAGCCAGACACAGCTTCCTGAGAGGACCATAATTTTTCAGCTTGAATATACTGTAGTTCCTTACATAACTGCAGAAAAAAATAAAATGCCATTTCAATACTGGCCATAAATGCATTTGGACCACAAACACAGAGAGGATCCATATTTTCCAGTCTAAAATGTGACAGTATTTCCCTTTCGAACCTGTGTGAACACTTTTCCACTTATGTTTTGGAAGACATTCCAGCCCCAGAATGATAGGCGTAGTACCAGTCCACACACTAAAAGGCACATTTTTCTGTGATTATTAAGTTAAGGCAGAATTCTGTTTTCATCATTCAGAGCCAATGAGCTGACACAGTACAGTAAAGAATAAAGAAGGCAGCTATATGTTCTGGTGAAAGTATTCTTATACAGAATATCTTAAAAAAAAAAAAACCAACATAAACAAAACCAGAAGCATTCCATGAGAAAAAAAATCCACTATTTAGTAAAGAACAGCTATTAAGAAAAAGCTGAAACACTTCTTGACTGAGTTTAAGTTGCTTAGTATAGCACAAATTGACTGCTGTAGCATACAAGGTAAAACCTGACTTCACATCACAATATTTTCTTTTGCTCATTTCCTATGGGGGGAAAACCAAACCCATATGGAGATGACTGCAGGTTTTGTCTTCTTGAAAAGGAAGTCTGTTAACAGGTTTGTTTGGACTTGCCTGTTGAGTCCTCCTCTAGAACACAGTTTATGTCAGAAGTAGAAGTTCCATTGTAAAAGTAACAACGGGATTAAAAATGTCAAGCTTCACTAACACTTTGATGAAAAATTACCTAGTTGGACTTGTTAGATCTTTTTCCCTTCAATTGAGCTGTGCATTGGGGTAATTCATTGCGCAGCTTCCAAAAAAGCTTTTAGTCAGCAGCACTTCTGTCTGCCTTAGGGTAAGAAAAGCCTCCTGCCTTCATCTCCCATGGAGCTTTAAAACTGGGTCTGATTTCTCTTCATGTGGAGAGCTGCCATCTAAGTTGCACTAAAGGCTAGATTAGGGTTAGATCTGAATCTATGGCTAGTCAAGGGAAAAAAAAAACAAAAAACCACAACACAGGAATGAGTGATGTCAGCCTGAGGGAAATTCTAAACAATAATACCACCACATCACACAGCCTTTTCTTCCTCCTTTCTAGTGAGCCAGCCTCTCTGACTCAGAGTTCAGTGCACTGCAAATCTTTGATATTATATCAGTTCTTTTCATACTCTCATTCAGGGGGTTATCTATAAGTTTAGAACAAAGTGACCATAGGTTAATCACTTGTGCTGCTCTAACGCGTGAGAGGCAAGAGTAGGGTGCATTTCCATAACAGCCAGTTTAACAAAACTGCTCACCTCTTCCTCTCTCAATAGAGCTGACATTTGTGTGACTGGGCAACAAGCAGCTCAGGGAGCTGATCGGCTGAAAACTAATCACTAGTGAGAAAATTGAAAGTCTTGGTCTAGATCAGTTAAGCAAGCTCACCCTAGGGTCATATGCATCTCAAAGTCAAAAAGAACATTTGGCATGGAAAGCAGACCTGCAACCACACAAAATTAAAATTGGCTTAAACCACTGCAGGTCCATACTGTCAGATTCCCTTTGCTCTGCCTAGTTCAACCAAAGATTAAGGGTGCAAGTGATCAGATTATTAGATGGTGATTTCATTCCAGAATTACACTCCCATTTTGTCTCAAAATGAAGTCAGTCACATGCTTACGCCTTTCAGGTTTTGAAATTCTTTAAGTGAAATACTGCTATGAGAGCAGGGCTGATGATATTTTACTATATGATTTACATCAAGACAGGACTGCTTTCCCTAATCCAAGCTCGGAACACACTCATTTCCCTTCAGCCGCATAAATTGCATTCCCTGTACTCAACTGAATGGAGTTATTGTTCTGCAGTTTTCAGTCACAGGTTTTCCCTCCCCACATTCCCTGGTCTATTTGAGCATTCTGCTGAAATATGCAGCATGAAGCAAACATGCATTGCAGAGTATAAATTCAAAAGACGGATTTTGGGGGTCTTGAGGGGTGTCTCCCCCAAAGTGACTGGGAGAGAAAAATTATCCACAGATATCAAGTCTCAGATTCAGTGAAGTCTTTAGATGCAATTATAGTTGCTAAGACTTTAAAACTAGCATCAAAAAAGGGGAAATACTTATATAACTTCAGTGGTTTAGAAAAGCCAGTGAAGTCTATTTTAATATAAAATAATATAGGCAGAAAACAACTTGTGCACACAGTTTAAAGTGTCAGTTCAGTCTTGCTTCTCTTACAACTGGTCACCAAAAGGTTTTCTTTTCTCAGCTTCATCCAGAAAATTATTGTGTTTTCCAAAGTGTACTCTAAATTCCCAACCTTGACTATTTTAGATTCTTCTGATAAAGGCTGGAAGATGAATAATCATAAACCCTAGAACTGGGATGGCCCACTTCCTCCTCAACCATCCTTCCATGGATCCATTTATGCATTTAGCAGAGCTGTTGAAGGAAGTTGTTTGTATTGTGCCAAACTGGTTTCCAAGCTTCCTGAACATTGGGGCCATGCTCCACGATGGGAAAAAAGTTAAGACTCCCTTAGTGATCCCACTTAAGCCCTGAAAAGCTACTGGAGGGAGGGTTTGAGTGCTGAGGCAGGAACAGAGCAGCACTGCTGGAGCTTTGCTTTCTTGAGCTCACGAAGAATTGTTGCTGTAATGGCTGCACAGCTACTGCCTCGCTTCCTCATGAGCTAATTGCTACACTAAGTCCTGGGGATTAAGAAGTTGTGATGAACTGTTGGGGGAATCAAGTCCTAAAAGCTGAAGAACTGAAGTAAAAAAATGAATTCTCGTTTCATCTGCTGCCATCCCCTCTCCCTTCCCCCTACCCCACGCCTGTGGTTTGGTAGGTTAGGAATTGCTTCTCCAATACAGCACAAGATTGCCACCTACAGGCCTCGGGAGCCAGAACCGCTCCACTCAGACAACAGCCTGAAATGGAAGAAAAATAAGCTTGAAACAGGTTATATTTTCCATAGAAATTCAGGCCTTTTTTTTTTCCCCACGTCTCAGTACTTCGACTCAGAGCATTAATCTACAGTTCGCAAGTAGAGTAAAAGTTGAGGACTGTGTGCTGTGGCACAGAGAGATTAAGTAGACATGATAAAAATTATTACATTTACAGTAAATTCTTCTACATATTCATGCCCCAGCTCTTATCATTTTCTTATAGCTCTAGGAGATTGTGATATGCTCTTGCCTTTTAATTTTTTTTTTATAGTTTTACTTTCCCTGTTCATATTTTGGCAATAAACCAGAAGTTAAGAACATATCCACCAGGACTCTCAGGCATGGCGGACAAGATTATCATAAAATTGACTGGGTCCACATTGACTTGCAGAAGGGAAAGAGTTTTTTTTTATTACTACTTTTATCTTGGACTGACACTGAAATGATTTTCACAAAAACTATCAGCATGCCTGCCTCTGCAGACAAATACCTATATCCCAGTGCACCCACAGTGAATACCAATTCCACATAATATTACTGAGAAAGAAGAAAAAGCACAAGAGATTTGCTTCATATATGCTCTGTTTACTTCAAGTGGACCTAAGTTTGGAAAAATCTTTTTACGATTACACTTTTCTCCTTAAGACAGTATAGAAAAAGTTAGCAAAGAGATGATGAGTATGCAACTTAGTAGGAGTGAAAATGGCCAATTCCACACACATCATACATAAGAAATAGTTAAATGCACAACAGTTTTCTACTTCAGGGACCAAGCAAGCTGGAGGAATAGCCCTTGACAGGGGCAATTCTAATCCTTAAGACAAAGAGCTACATTAAATCATAGCTTGGAGCATATACTGGGGCTCAAGAAAAACAAGCATTGTAGGGATACTGGTATCCTCTATGAACCAAGCACCACAAATGTCAGATTTTCAAAACTAAACTAACTACATTTAACAGGATCCAACCATATGAAGGTAAGCAAATACACTAGTAATGCATCAAGCAATTTCAAATTCAGTCTGAAGCAAACCACAACACAAAACCAAACCAACAGCTGGTGTTTCTAGCTTTACAATGGTACAGGGACTTTCTGGAGAACTGTATTTTCTGTATTTCTCCTCTTTATGAAGAAAGGTCAATCAACCCACAAAAAATATATCTAGCTACCTCATTAAAAATCCAGAAGCTTGGCAAATAAATAAAAGCATCTTCATGATGGACCATGCACTGTACGTAGGATGTACATTCAGACAAAGTAGAATGCGTACATGCTATTTAAGTGCCTTCAGCAAACAGAGCTTTCTTTAAAATTTAAAGATGTGCAAATCTTACTATTTTGAAAAGGATTTATAGTTGCTATCACAAAGCAACAATTTTCCAAGCACATTACACATCTTTTTCTGAAGTCAAGAAGTATGGGACAAAGCGACATTTAACTGGGCCTATTTTCAAGTTCCCTTTTCACTGTTTTCTAAACTTTCAAACAACTATTAGGGATTTCAGTAGCTTACATGGAACACTGAAATCACCCTGCTGGATTTGGTCAGCAGTCAGTCAAGTACCACAGACCAGTGATCTAAGTGTAACGTGGTCAATACGATTTTAACAAAACAGTACAAATTCAACATCATTTTGGCATAATGTTTTAACCAGTTTAGATTAAGCCACTTTAAGGAGGGATAAAGAGCTGAAAACCTAGATTTTGGGGGGAAATTTGCACTGGTTTAATTTGGTGAACTTAAACTGCAGCAATTTTTTCTGGATAGACTGACCTGCCTGCTAGCAGCTAGTGAGAAAGTGGTGAAAAGCTCAGTGAAGACTCAGTGAATCTTATCCTGCATTACATTTATTCTGATAGCTTGCTCATTTTCAAACAGAAAAATAAATACTCACAAGAACATGAAAGAGACAGGACTTGCTGAACACACAAAACTTCAGCTGAAATAAATGGTGATGCCAAGTCCTTTTCAAGATCACATCTTAAAACACATGGTTGGTGTAGAAATAAATGCAGGGAAGATATATCTTTGAAAGCAATAGGAAAAGGAGTCTTACCAGCTGAATAGCAGCCTTTCTTAAAGCAGAAAACCATGAACTGAGCAGTGACAGTATCAAGAGAAATTACCAACGTGAAAGCAGGTTGCAAGAAGTTACTTTAAGTGAGCTCTGTATTATTATCAGTCATTGTTGTTGTTTATTTCTGGCTGAAGGAAGACTAACTTATTCCTTTCCTTCCCCAGCCATCATCTACAGCCTGAAGCAGAAAACATGAATGCTAATCAAATGCACCAAGCAGAAATAAGGTGAAAAGAGAAGCACTGAGTGATTTCTACTAACAATTGCAAACAGAGATCACAGAACAAATTATTAGGAGACAAGCCCGATCAGAGTCAGGGATGCACAAATAATGGAATGAAGTAGCGGTGGGCAAGAAAACGCATCCCACAGATATAATAGCAGATGGACCAAACTAGTGACAGCAGAGCCCTGAAACTGGAAAAGTCATGATACTTTGTTTGATCTCTCGAAGTAGATAAATACTACCTTTTTTTTTTTTGAGAGAGAGGTGACATAATGCTCAGAGGGACTAAGAAAACTACAAGAGGCAGGAAATACTTTATTTATTTTTTTTGAGTGAAAAGGAAAAATAATGAAAGGTCTCTGAATCACAATCCCTGTGCCTCTAACAAGTTCATCCCTTTTCTAGACACTAGGAGTTTTCAATAGCAAGCAAATTATCTTATGAGGAGAAGGGAAACACACAGTGTTTCCCTGTAAAGAGGAAAAAGTAAAGAGGGCCAAGTATGCAGGAGTTTGCAAATAGGATGGATTGAAATACCTCCACTTATGCCCAAGTATTACCTGGAATCAGGTTTTCCTTGTACTCATCATGAATAGATGATTCTGTCTAAGTTCAAAGGGAATACATTCTCCAGATTGTGAATATCTAACAGAAAAGCCCAGAATTTTGTGTGTACATCAGCTATAGTCTTCCAGCACAGGTTCTAGTTAGCAGCTATCATGCACTCATGCTTCATCCTATGAACTAGAGCTAACAACCTCTAGTCAGCCACTGAAATCTGTGGTTAGTGTTTAAACATTACAGCAACTGAAACTATTCTTTTATTTTCTGGTGTTCATCAGTGAAAATCTCTATAAAATATCCAGGAATGGTAGAAGCACAGGATGAGACACAGACTACATAATAATTAATACTTTGACAAAAGCACCACCTTCAGTCAGTACTCCTTTCACACTAGGTAGTACCCAAACATTTTTTGTAAATCTATCTTACACAATAACGCATAAGCAGAAAATTAGTTTCTTCTACTTTGCTCCTTTTGCCAGGAAGGAAGCAAAGATCATCCTCCCCTCCAACCTGCCACACAGCTCTATTTCTAGTTTTCTTTTAGAATATCGAGGACCTTTGCTCTTTTCTCAAGAGCCATAGCTGGAAATAAAGGACAGGGATCAAGGGCTACAGCAGTTAGTTACAGCTGGTAAAGCATTTCCATGAACATCAAATCTGTGACAGGCCTGTGTTGCCTTATTCACAAAGGGTGCATGACACAGATTTATGAACTTTGCAGTCCCAAGAGAAGATCTTACCCGCCTCTCCTTGAGAATTGCTTTCATTTTCCCTCAGCATTAGCTTGCTAGGCCTCTCTCTTCCTATAACCTTCTGCTCCCTATTTCTCAGACTACAGAATACAGGGGGGAAACCCCAGGAAAGCAAATCACTTTTCCTCCCAGGTAGCCAGCTGCCTCTTCCTCTTCACATCCAAAGCTTCCGATCACCACCATTTTTCTTGAAATACATTGATCTTCCTGCGCAGGTCAAGTTTCTAGGGAGTAAGTATTCCATAAAAGTAATTCCATCAAAGAATTTCACACCCACCACCTAATAAGACCTAGAAGAGAGACTAAGGAAATACTACATCCCATCAGTAAAACCATCATTAACTGTTACTTATATCACATGTTAGAGATTTGAATGAAGAGCAGCCTATGATTTGCCATACTCTAGGAGGCCAAATACTTAGTACAAACCTCCACTGTTATGACATGACCTAACAATACTGATGATCACGTAAATCACCATATGTTAAAACTACCTATGTACCTATCAATGTCTTTTTGGAGGGATTTTAGTTAGACCCCAGGTATCCCACTGATCATTCAGAATTCTGGAATTTAAAATATCTGGTGCATAATTTATGTTAATGTAGACAGCACTGCTTTCGAGGCCATACACCAAGTAGCAGGGATTTTTTCAGTTTTTAAGGGCAAGGGAAGGGCTGTGGAGGGAAAAGAAAACCAGAGCATTTAGAAATAGTGAAGCAATGCCTGGGTACCCAGAGTATGTTCCATGTTAAGTTCTATTTGGTAGATATGTAACATGGCGTAACTGATCACCTTGATACTGAATATCAGGATCAAAATATGAAGAGATAAGGACACGTGTTTGCCCTACAGTGTGGAGGTAAGGCAGAAATTTGCCCACTAGAGATTATAAGAAATTATATTGATGGATGTGTTTTTCACACCCTTCACAAAGAGAATCAGAACATGGTTATTTTGGAAAAGCAGGCTACGCTGGCAGTGTTTTCTCCTTATTACTCAGGCACAGTGAGACTAGCTGCAAGCCCATAGGGACTGACATTCAAATCAGTACAGAAGATAACTGATGGTATCGTGTTCCCTTCATACCACAATCAATTTCCAGAGTTAGCAAAAGGAGACAAGCGAGTATGCCATCCTGTCCTTTGAATTGGGAAAAGGATGTGCCAGATCAGCATCATAGGTAAGCCCCAACACAAAGAAAAGGGGATGCATTAATACCAGCTGATAACAATTACTCTATCCTTCACAGAAAAGTGTGTGTGTCTAAACAGAGAAATCTGCACAGGTAAAGATTTTTAAAGGTGCTTAATCTTTGAGAGACATAGAACACTATGCATGTTTTCAAAGGGTGGTTATAAAATAGTTATAAATGTCCCAGCAAAATGAGTAAGAAGCCCAAAATTTCTGTGGAATGACCATATCAAAAGGATACGAATGGACTTTGCTAACCTGCAGGTGGATAGGAAAACCACTTAAAAATATATACCCTTCAGCCATATCTTTGAGAGGCTGCCAGAAGACCCAGTCATTGCACTGCTTCTGATAACAAACATCTGTAAAATCACCCAGTGAATAAAGCACACCCCTTTGGGTAGCTCGCTCAAAAAAACCCAACATTGATTTCACAAGTTGTTTAAGGAAATGATGGAGAAAAACTGCCTAAGCAGGGACAGTGACCTCTTGTAGAGAAGATGGCCTGAACCCAGGACCTTGCTGAAGCTGCATATAGAAGAGTGAGGCAGTTATGAAATGAAAACCCCCGCTTGTATTGACAGTTGTATAATTTAATTGGTTTGCCATTCAGATTGGTATCACTGTTCTTTGTTATACCACTTCTTTAAATGGTCTATCTGTAGAACCACAGAACTTTTCAAGTGGGAAGGGACTCACATAAGGATCATCAAGTTCAACTCCTTGATCTTCACAGGACTACCTAAAACTAAACCATTTGACTAAGAACATCATCTAAATGCTCCTTGAGCTCTGCCAGGCTTGGTGCCGTGATTGCTTTCCTGGGGAGCCTGTTCCAGTGAACAGCCTTTTTCCTTATGTCCAATCTGAACTTCCCCTGATGCAGCTTCATTCCATTTCCGCATCCTATCTCTGGTCACCAGAGAGAGATCAGCACCTCTCCCTCCACTGCCCGCCTTGAGGCAGTTATAGACTGTGATGAAGGCACCCCTCAGCCTTCTCTTCTCCAAGCTGAACAAACCAAGTGACCTCAGCCACTCCTCCTAAGCCTTGCCCTTGAGACCTTTCACCACCTTTGTCACCTCCTCTGGACACACTGCCATATTTTGATGTCCTCCTTATATTGAGGCACCCAAAACTGCACACATTACTCAAGGTGGGGACGCACCAGTGCAGTGTCGAATGGGACAATCCACATCTTATACTACATTCTGTTATAATACTACTACGTTATTTCTTACACACGCCTTCTTACAGAATAACATATTGTCTTCAAGATACATCACCTTTCTCTATAGAAAAGAAATTTATATATGCACATTCAGAAAAAAAGCCATACTATTATGACACTCACAGCAACATCTTCTAGACAACCTGCATAATTTGTAACAAGGCCCAAAAGGCACAGATGTCTTCCTAAAATGATATTCAACCACAACTTTTGCTCATAACATCAGGTTTGGTCATACTGAACACTTTCTGGCACAGCAGGCTGAAAAATCCAAGTTACATTAACTAGTTCTGAGTCAAACTGACCTCAGCTCATAGTTAGAACTGCAGAGTAACCCTGGCTACACATACAAATTACTCCCAAGTATCAGAGATCAAAGTCTACTACACCATCCAAGAAAGGGGAGCTGGTCAGCAAGAAGCTATTCATTCTACAACAGAGCAAGGAAATAGACATCATGAGAACATTTGCTTTGCTGCAGTATATTTTCTTGCAACCGTTCTACCTGTTCTCCCAGATTATATTAATCTAAATATCATGACAATCTTGTAGCTGTGTACTGACAAAGATCCTTTCCACCACATCAGCATTTCTATTTAATGTATTTTTAATTCAGAGTATAATATGAAATCATTTGGGAAAGCCATGCTCAGCTTTAATCTTTTCTATGAATAATTAGCAACTCGGCAACAAAGGACACGCTCGCGCTCTCTCTGGATTGACGGGTATTCCAGTGTCAAAACATCTGCATTTCTGCCAAGGGGCTTAGTAATACTGTTCATTGCATTTCTGTTTTTGCAAGCAAAAAATGAAAGTGAAGTTTCAAGGAAGAATCCAGGCCCAGTTTTCTTTTAGCCATGCTCGTTTACCAGTGTAGTACAACAGATTTGTTTGTCTTCCTGAGAAATAACATTCCTGTCATCCAACTGTAATAATAATCCTGACACAGAGCCAGAAAAACCTACCAGGTGTCAAAGTTAAGATTATAGAGAGCATTCAGAAAACTGCTGTTGATTTTAGGTCAGCATTCAGGCAACTGCAGTTCTACGAAAAGCAGCTAATCTCCTCAGACATCACCAAGCCACAGCTTGGTACAGAGCTTTCAGTGCATGCCGCATACTTTTGGCATCTTTGGATGGCACCTATACAGACCACATTGCTGTTCAGCAGTACAGTATTTGGCATCCACGAGCTCCACCATAGATATCAGAAATAGCAGCAGTTTATTGCCAGTGCACAACTATCTGTTATGGGATGCAACAAAGAATCACCACTTTGTACGTACACAGGAGGAAGGTGTTATCCATGTCCTGTCTGCCTTCTTTTTGAAGAAGTTCACAAGTGACCTTTGTTTGGACATAATCCAGTGGTGACCCCTCCACCATTACACTGTGAATTTGAGATTTTGAAAAGCCTAGAATTGTCACTGAAGATAACAGGTGAGGTGGATCAGTAGGAGAGAAAGGTCAAGTAAGAAACCAAAAGTTAAGCAAAGCCATACAGCTGCCTTGAGTCAGAGTCAAAACCGAAAAACACAAGCTCCTGGTTTTGCATTCAGTTCATTAAGTAAGTGTCCCTATCTCTAGATCTGGAACAGAAAACAGCTGAGGTGCTGAACTTACAACTCTCATTTTCACCTGATGAACAGTCCTCACATGCTTATTTCCTTCTCAGTTGAGGGAAATACTTTGTCACAAAGCTACTACCCAGCAAAACGTAATCCCATATAACCCTCCAACTCCTCTGTACACAAGATGTTCCAGTGCAGTGTAACAGAAATTATATTTACTGTTTGTTCAAGGCAACAATTAATTCAATTAAATTAATTGAACAAGAAAATTCAAGGAGAAAGACTACTCAAAAAAGTAATTTAAACTTTTTTTCAGCTCACTCACCAAGTGAAACAGAGAAGCTCTCCCACCCCTGACAGTGACAGTCCAGGATATCTTGTATGAACCTAGAGAAAACAGTAACTGGCCTTGAATTATCAAAATGGTGACTATCAAGACCAACGAAACCTTACACTCTATTTTGCAATAAGGCAGAGGCAAACTAGCTTGTCATTCCTAGGTCAGGGCTGGTCTGCAGCAATCTAAATGAACCCAAAAAAGAAAAAACACCAAAGGACCTTGCAAATCAATTGAGAACTAACTTGCATAAGCTTGCATTTGATGAAGGGGAGGAAGTGGAACCGAAATTAGACCCTAGTAGGAAAGAATAAAGAACTCTCTAATAAGATGTGGAACAGTAACCATCATAAAGGACCAACAAACATTTTCTCACGTTTTTCTGTAATGTTAAATTACTTCAGCTAAAGTGAACCTGTAAGCTGTTCAGCTAGGAGCCCTGACCCTCATTTACTGAGCAGAATGCCTTGCTCTCTCAAGTACACAATAACTTCCTGTCCTAACGAATAATAAAGAGAGGCTGGAGTTTGAGAGTTCAAATTTGTTGCTCCTTACGTGGAACATGGAGTTTGGATTGAAAAAGAAAACTTTGATTCTTGATGTGGATTCTTATACCCTCTTTTTGATTTAAAGTTCCAAATTAAGGTAATGAGATTTCATTTTTCTTCCTATTGCAACAAGAATAAGCTATATCCTCCAGTTTTGTCTGAGAAAATTGCATGAACCACAGTTAGCAGATAGACCACATATTAAACATAGAAAATTTACATGGTTAGGGCAAAACAATTAATCCAAGCTTCTCCCAAGTGTTTGTGGACAAAAAGGAGCCATAAAGTTCAAGTGAAATCTCTGAAGGCTCTCCAACCAGTTCTGAATTCTCACACCTTTAATACATTTTATCTTAGTATTCTTTGAGACATCCAAAATTCCTGCTTTGCTGGTCGGCCCCATCCTGGAGAAAATATCCTTGGCCTGGAAAGCATCAATTTTGTCAGACTGTTACAAAGGCCAAGCCTAAAAATACTTAGTTTAATATTTTCAGAATTTCCTCTTTCCTGGAGAAAACAAATACGTAAATACAAGAGGTTATTCCTTGATATCAATTGTATGCAGGTTCTAGTCACACAGCCATAGAAGGAAAGTAGTGAAAGCATTTGTTTGGTTGGCTGGTTTGTGTGGGGGTTTGGGGGCTTGCGTGTATTTTGTTTGGTTGGGGGTTTTTGTTTGGTTTTTTTTGTTGTTGTTGTTGGTTTGGGGTTTTGGGGGGTTTGGTTTTTTGTTTTTTAAAACAGAGTTATTTCATAACGTGATAAAACCAAGTTCATAGCACTTCCTATGACACGGCTACTGAAGATTTATACCTAATCTTAAATTATACGTATTAAAACAGTTGTCCATACAAAGAAAAGAAACAAACATAGAACAAAGAATTTCCCTCCAATGTGGCATAAAAATAGGAAAAAGGGTTTTATTTTTTCTTCTATAATAGCGTGCAGGAATACTGAAGACATAAGTTCAAAAACATTGGAATGTTTTGTACAATGTAAATTGGTGAGCAATTTCTATACTTAAGATGTACCAGTTTGAATACCAATATGTATTGGTGTAAGATTGGTAAGATTTTACATTGGTGAGATGTACCAGACTGAATTTCCTCCTCCCCTCTTCCAAAGAAGGCTAAGCTTTGAATAATCATTTCTAAGGCATTCACAGAACCTTCTAAAAATTCCTACAGGTACTTATAACCTTTCAGACTGCTGTAAGAAATGTCATTTCACCTCACCCCCCCACTGAAATACATTCTTCAGCTAGGGTGGAATACAGCAACTGTTCAACAGGCAACAAGAGGGGACAGGAAAAATATCAATCCAGGAAATTATATGGATACCTGAGCCAAGGAGAATGAAATTACCAGAGCTAGAATTTGATCAAGGAACAAAGATGCTACTATTGGTAAAAGTTTCATGATTAATAATGGTCTGAGGGTCATTCTTTTCAGCACCAGCGACTTGAAAATGCAGGGCAAGATGAGAGAATTACAATTGCAAAGACCAGCAGTTACTTGAAAAAAAAAATGGGAAGAGAGCTCATTGCATTAGGTTATTGTGACCATCCGCATTTATTCTGTAATTCAGAAGTTCAAAGATTACAAGTTATAGGCAGACATCCTTTTTAGCATCTATATGTTTTTTAATACAAACAAGCAGAGTCAACCTTTCCAATCTCAAGTATCACCTTTAACCTATGTTGGCATATAAATTGGTTCAAAAAGTATTTAAATGAGAAAAAACTATTTAGATAGGAAGCATAAGCACTAAATCATTTCATACGCCACATTGGTGTTTCTGTAGATGTCTTCCACCAGATGAGAAATGACACATAAAATTAATTTAAAGACAAATAACAGTACAATGCAAACATGCAGGGGAATTAATAGTGAGGTGGCTTAACTTTGTAGTCCACTTCGCCTTGTGTCAGATATATGTGATGATGCAATCTTTGAGAAGTGCTTGTACTGCTTATGTTATGCCTCTACCCTCAATTTTCTTTTCTAATGGTGCATCAATCACTACTAGAACTGTAAAAAGGCACTAGTGTTTTTCTTTTGATTGTTAAAAAAAGAAGCCTATGGGAGGGAATTTGTCGTGGCCTTTGTGTCTTAAACTGCATCCACCTTAATACAATTTAGTCCAAATTTGGCCACTTTTCTTTCCACGTTCCTCTAATGTTGTCTTCCTACTTCCTCATATGTTTACACTTTCAAGAAAAAAATCCTCCGTCAGTCTCTGTCTACCCTCTACAGCCACTTCTAAGCCTTCAATAATTCACTACCTGATAGTATTAGCATAAAATACTCAGAATTCAAGGCAAAGTCATGAGAAAACTTGCATTAAAAAAAAACCAAACACTTAAAGATCCCCCCCTCAATTTGATGTGCAATGTGGTTGGCTTGTCTTAAGCACACTTAAGACAAATGCTTTCTAAACATAACTAGTAACTGTTTTTCAAACCTCTTTTACCTGTAAGAAAAGCTGGAAGTTTTAACAGTAATACCCCACTGCATTTCAACCTTTGCATAACATCAGCATGCAAAACCATTGACTGTTGCAATTTCTTTTTTGACTGCCTATGATTACCAGTATGCCCTATTAATCTAAAAAAGCTTAACTTAACATACAATACCTCCTTTCAGAGTAATGGACTTCACCTAAATTGTAGGTTAACAGAATAAATCTGGACTGACAAAACCTAATTTAATTTTTAGTGCTGATTCAGTGTAGGATTAAGTTAAGCCTTCAGTGAAATTACTGCAAATTTGCACTTAAGTATCAGATCAAAATTTCATCCAATATCTTTTAGTGAAGTCAAATGAAAGTTTTTGTTCCCAAAGAGAAGTAATCACACTTACAGTCTACAGATTTATTAAGTCAGCACCTCTCCTACTCTTTCTGGTACTGTTTTCATTACACTGATCTTTTCACTAAATACCTGTATGGACACACAAATCATGTATTCAGTTCCTAGGTAAGCAACCAATTTTTGCTCCCTCAGCTCTCTTCTGCATATGACATACACAAGCCCAAAAAAGAAGTGCTTACTGATATAGTGTCAGGTATTAACTTTTACAAGCAAATCAGTTTTACGTCCTACTGTACTCACCAGCTTCAATAAGGTACCTTCTAACCACACTGTAATATGCAGAATCTTTTCATAGCTTCTGAGTACGCATAGGTCCCAAGAGTCGTCTTATTTCTATGAACTCCTTCCAAAATCCTTTTTAATATTTTAAGTTACTGATTTCTGTAGTTATTAGGCATTGATTTGTACACTTGCCTTACCACCTAGCCTTCAGATAGAAAGCAAATACAGAGTTTTTATCACTCATCCTACTACTTTTATTGCTGAAATAATGAAACCTTCTATAACTTATTATTTTCATTGTAAAAGTTTATTACACTACATCTTCCAGAAAAGCCCTTCAAAACAAAACTATGCAGTCAATTACCCAATAGAATGAAGCATTAATGCTAATTAGCAAGTTAATGTTCAATTAGATTTAACAAAAATACTGCTGGGAACTTGAGAAGAGCCGTAATACTGATGGCCCTTTATTATTAGAATTATAGCATACAACAAAGCAAGTCCTGCTACCAACAAGACCTCAGACTATAAGAGTCCCAAGAACAGATGACTTTTCCTGAGATTTGAGCTTCCTACAATCCCTACAGCTCCTTAGGGAGCCATGTCAATTATACCATCATCAATGCAAATGGCATTTTAAAGAGTCTCTGCAACAGGCAGAGAATGTTAATGCTGATCAGAGGTGCCAGTGTACAGCTCATTTCTCCCAAAAGCTCTTTAACCTGTTGTGTGTCTATTCAGTTGGTTCTAATCCTACCATTTTCGTGACAGGCCACTGGTGCCCCCTCTGCCTTTGGCAGTGAAAAAATCAACCATTAAAAGCAACCCATTTTCCAACATCAGAGCAGTATGGAATGCAGCAGTGGCAGCAAAAAGATAAACTCCTGTCTAGAGAGTGTGATAACACGAAGTCTGCTGGCTTTTTTGCTTGATAGGTTATTCTTATTAAGATAAAATGTTTTCCAAAACAACCACTCTAAATAGAAAGTTAATAAAAAAAAGAGTGATAGAGCATGAAAATACTTAATACTGCTATGTGGCATGAGCAGGAAATGAAACTTTGCCTGGAATTTAATTAGCACTATTCTCAAAAAAAACCACCACCCCAAAATCCCACATGCTCATTTTCCAATGGCGTTTAATCTATATACTCCTGGTGTTCCACTCATCATACAATAGGGCTCTTCTGGGAATAGATGTAAAGAGTATAAATGAAGCAGCCATACAAATCAAAAGGAAAACACAGTATTACGGAAGCAACTGGCATATCAGTTTCAAAACAAATGAGAATCCAGCAAGCCATCCCACTGCAAAAACATTCATATATGTGATTTATCCACTTCACATTTAGATATCGAGGAAAGCCAAAGAAATTCTAAGTTTCTTAATGATTCTAAGTGAGAAATTGTGATGTCTACCCCAAATGTTAAAGCAATTCCTTTTGCCTCCATCAAAATTTTGTAGTGACTGGCAAACTAAAAGTTTTTGAATAATGTACTTCAGTTAACCAGCATTAAAAGTTATTTTCTAAATTACTTGTACATAATTCCTACAATTATTTTTTTTAAATGTTGTTTCTAATACTGGTTCATAAAGGGACAAAGGTGAGGTCATTAGGCAAATTATGCAGACCTGCACAAGAGAAGCAAGAGCAAAAATAGAAATATTCAAGGAAGAAAATCAAGGGCGCAGGTGGAACAAGCATTTAAACCTTCAGTTTTAAGAAAAGCAGAGAGAGGCTTTTGAACTGTGCAGTGTTAGGAGGTGTTCAGGGAAACTAGGTACCTGATTGTAATATCAGCTTTTTATTAAATGGCTACTCCCTTCTCAGCTGAGCTTTAGCCAGATTTTGGGGTATCTGTAGACTGTTTAGACTAGAAGAAGTTGAAGGGGAGGGGGGAGAAAAAGAAAGATGGGAACTTAAATCCAAACATACTCATAGAACAAATGTCATGTTCAAGATGGGGTGTGAGGTCCCCCCAGTGCCCACATCTTGCTTGGGATTATCTTTCTGTTAATTGTGAAAAACATTATGAAACGAGTTCTGTTTCAAGGACTGTAAAACCTTTATAGTGACACTGAAGTTCAACAAAAATAGAAGACAGCACAGGAAGGTGAACTTCCCAGGGGATGTTTTGCCTTCCAGAAAGTCATTCCTCTGTGCAAGCTCTTCTGAATACATTTCCCCATGCACTCTTTCACAATACAGAAAAGGTGCTAATGTGCTTTTTCTCCACTTAACACAACTACAAGCATAAGTTTATGTAACTTTCTGGGAACAAATTGTAAGCTTTTTTATTTTTTTTATTTTCTAGCAAGCAGACTACTTTTAAAATTCTCATGCCTTTTTAGAACTCAATAGCACTACCATTAGTTTCATAGCTTATAAAAAGACATAGCCTCTTTCTCCAAGAAATTCTGTCCTGGAAAATACCAGAGTTTCCTAACATTAACTGAACCAAACACCATTTTTGCCTTCAGTAAGAGCTCCCGTGTTTCCAGCACTGAAGTCTGATAACTCCGTATGTCAGTACCAGAGACACTCCACTGATCAAACAGTGCAAGCATCAACTGTTGTACTTCCCACACAGCAGAAGAACACTTTCAATTAACATGAAGTTAGCATGGCATTCTGCCCCTGCCCCCTCCTCCCCAAAGGTAAACTCTCCAACTCCTTTGGCACATACTTACTGCTCAACTGAACAATTTATGTATTGAAATAAGACATCAGTCTCTTCCACAAAGCACAGCAGCAACGGTTACTGCTGGTAGTGTGACATACCTCCCAGCTTTCACTTTGATGCTCAGTTGGAGATATATGCCGGGGTGGCCTCAGACGGACCATCCCATCCCACAGCTCCTTTCTGTGCCTGTGCAGATGGAGCCAAGAGAGGTCTATAGGCAGCACACGTCACGAGTAGTGATCCCAACTCCCATCCAAGCACAACCGCATAAAACAAAAGTTGCTTTACCAGGGGTGTGGCAGAATCCATAATTTCTTCTGGCTGAAAGTTCTCACATGTTCAAGAGCACTCTACACTTTTAGCGGGCAACCCTAAGCACACGGATCCCTACAGTTAGGTTCACCGGTTTACAGATTTCTATACCTTAGAGAAATACTTTTCTTCCCACACAAAGGATTTTATCAGAATAAAACACCATTCATTAAAGAAGCAGTTTTATGCATATGGACCAATAGAATATTTGATGTTACCAAATGCGAGTTACTTGAAGTTTTTGAAGTATCTACGTAGTATTTCTAAAGGAGTTTAATCTGTTCACCTGGATTTAGCTGTAAAGAAAGAAAATGGGTTGCAGTTGTACTCAGCTCTCGAGTCTGTATTACTGTATTCATAAACATGGAAGACTTTATTCCACAATCATACCCATTTTTCAAAAACTAAAGCACAAAAATTTCACCAGAAACCATGTGAACCGAGCTTTTCAAGTCCACTATGGAACAGGAATCCCTACTGCAGAGAGTTTATTTAAATTAGCTTTTAAATGAGTGAGATAATCCCTGTTTTTAATTTGGTATTTCAGTAAAGGTTTCCATTGATCTCAGCTTTCCAAGTACACTTGAAAGCTTCTAAGAAACAGCAGTAGGCTGATTTTTAATTTTACTTTCTTATCACTTGAGTGGATTCAAATTCTATGAGGCAAAATGATATTTGGCAGCAAATGACACAAGATGCCACTTGGCATCATATTCTGATTTTTAAGCAGCAGCTGTTGGAAGGCTTAAAACAATTTCTTTGTCTTACTCTATGGTATCTGAAATATAGCTCTAATTTGTTAACGACTCCAGTACTAGAGAGAGGAAGCCACACATTAAAATCTCTTTTTTCTGTGATTAGAAGGACGCTGATTACATGAATTTGGGCAAAGTTCAAAATATTGCAGGGTAATATGTCTGAACATTAAGATCTACTACCTGGACAAGAAAAGCTACAGACAAGTAGGGTTTCTACAGTTCAGTGACTTATAATGGTCAGTTTAGTACTACATACACATTTATAGTCCACTGCAAACCCAAAGCAGAATTTGATCAACCTATGGTTATGTAATGAATACCATTTAAATTAGACTTTGTTTTGTCTAGCCCACATAAAGACTTATCTCAGATGAGCTGCAGTACCACTAAGTACTATAAATACTGTTTTCATGCTTCCCACACCCCACCTTCCACTATTCTGTTATCCTTGCTTTCATCTCAGTGACTTTGTCATTCATATAGCAATTTCTTCTAATAGCTTTACTCATGCTTCCAGACTGTGCAAAATGCTAAACAAAGCAGAACAAGTAATTCAGGCACTTGGAATACCTTTAGGAGGGCTATACAGTCCTTTATCAAGCATTAGCTAAGTTTCTGAACAAACAGTATTTATTTTGCAGAGGTGTTATCCCTGTGGTCACTGAATTCCACAAGATCCAAAAGCAAAACCAATAGTGTAGCATCCACAAGGACCATCTTTTCTGTTGGGGGATCCCTCACTAGTTGGAGGGTACACAACCAGACTTAGGAAAGAGATGAATGGCAATTAATGCTTTAAAGCAGCATGAGTTCTTACATTTGCTTTTGGTAATCAAGCAGCTTATTGGGAAAAGAAAAGAATAGAGCACACCTACCAGTCTTCCCCAGGTATTCCAGGGAAGGATCCATCATTAGGCAAAGTGCCCAGAGGTAGTACTGCCTAACCTCTCTTGATATTCACACATAATATAGTGGCCAAGGGGTAGAGCTTTTAACTTCTATATTTGACCAACACAGACTTCATATCATTAAAGTTGAGACATTTAAAAAAAAAACCCCAAAAAACAGTAATGTAATTTGGTCCTGAAGATCCAGAAGGACCCCGTAATTAGTACATTCTTCTAGTTTATCACCAGGGATGTAGAAGAGACCCATTCAAACCCCTACTTTAGAAGCGTCCAAATAGCCTAGGGTTCAACCCAAGTTCCCCATAACTATAAGTATAGAAGTAGAGCATATGAGTTGCTGATAGTAGGGGTCTCACTTTTGAGTTCTGACCAGAAGCAGCATCTTGACCTTTCAAATCAAGCTTTTGCTGAAATTAGCCTATCCTAAGAAGAGTTATTTTGTCAAAAGATTCTTAACCAGTTCTTACTCACCAGTTACGCACTTAGTTTCATAAAGGCAGGTTTGGGTTTGGGTTTTTTTGCTGTTGCTGCTGCATACAGCTTCAGTAAGAAAACCTCTATTTCACTCAAGTAGCTGAAGGCTCACTTATTAGCATGCCTTCACACAACTGCCTAGTAATGCAGGGCACACATTTGAGCATAATGCATTTTCACATTAAAGAATGAGAAATAAGAGCCTGGTAGTTGCTGTTTATATATACAAGAAACAAGATTTATTTCTGATAGCTGACAAAAATGTAAAGAATCATAGATTTAAAAGTTTAAACATCACCAAATAAGCAGAAGGAACCAAAACTGACAATCGGTTCAGACTGGCCTAATATCACTTCATTTGTGGTTCAAAGTTATACAGCTGTTACAGTTTGGGGCTCTGGAAGTATCCAGATCAGATATTGTTGTAAAACACTGACTCATACAAACAAAGCAAAAAATATAAACAAAACCACCTTGCACCTACATGTGGCTTGGGTCCCATTGCAACTCAGCTCCCCAGGTTATGAAACAGGAGCTGTTTTCTATTTAAAAGAACCCCAAAGTTACACTGGAATGTTTGCTGTCTGCATCAAAAACTCCTTCCCTACTGTTTTGCATTCAAAAGAGGCAGAAGAGGATTCAATTACTCAAAGGTCTGTCCAGGAGTATTGAGGAGAAGTCTCTGAGGGTCATCTCCTGTAATTACTTCTTTTGAACACTAACCAGAAGCCTGGCTCAGACACAGTGTGCTGAGCAGGACATGGAAGAGACACCTGGAATAACTGCAGAAGGGAACAAGTGCAAAACAGTCTCCATGATATTGTATATTCACCCACTTTACAGCAAGGGCCTGTCTGCTTCTGTCTCTTAGGGAAAATCCTATCAAGTCCACAGTTTTTAAACCAACAAACAACACACTTAAGTTTTATCATTTTTCACATAACAACACCCAAGAGAGACAAACAAAACATTGCCACACATCCACTTTACAGAGCTTGTGCCAGAGAGACCTCTCAAATGTTACATTTGAAAGTGCTAAAATGATTGTTCAAAGAAACAAAGCAGAGCAACAGAGGCACAGAGAGCAGGCAGGCAAACACAGACTAACTCTGGGCAATAGCCAGCACTGGAGCTGGGCAGGAACACGGTATTCCACAATATTCCTACTCTGACTTTTGCCTCAAAAGACTTTGTCCTCAGTCCAGCTCCCACTGCTGCCAGCCTTTTCACCGATTTCAGCAAAAGGTTGATTGGGCCTCAGGGCTTAAGTTTCAGACATGCTGGATGTACGCTGACTTCAGCTGTCGTTGTGAATGCTCAGCAACACACATCTGGAAAAGCAAGTCCTTAGCATGCAAAAGAATTCTGTACTGGTCACATAATCACCTTACAGAAGTCACAGAAGCATAAACCTATTTTAACATGGAAGACAGCCCCAAGAAACACAGCGACCGAGAAAATAAAACACTCAAGAAAAGTAAGCACAGATTGCAGGCTTGCAGGACAGCCCACCTCTATGGTTTCTATCAGAAGTTTCCAAAGATAATTACGCATCCAATGAAGTTGTTTTCTGTAAACTGAAGCACACTATGAATGAATACTGACCATAAAAGCGAAATTTCAACATACTGACCTTAAAAGCCAATGTATTTCTGAATGGCTTGCTGGAGTACTTTATGAAATCTCCTGGCTTTCAGTGTTGTCTCAGAGATCTATCAAGTGAGTGACTTCTTCGTTTATTAATTATGAAAATCCATAAACTAGGATACAGGTACAAGGATGGCTAAGTAGAAACACTAAGGGTTTGTTTGTTTG
>RSEF01000013.1:7127588-7139356 GCA_003993805.1 Himantopus leucocephalus | reverse complement strand
GTTGTTGATCATTTCTTTGTTGGGTCACATAAGCACAAAAGTACCAATAAGCATCGCTGTAAAATCCAGTAAGGTTCTAAATATCACTGAAAAACTGATCAAGACTTACAAGAGTTCTATTACAAAAACTTACATTACACTACATAATTATCTTTATTAAAAACTAAAATACTTCACAGCTGCATAACATTTTATCTCCTTTTGCTGCCTATAAGTTCAACAGGCATATAAAATTAACTCATTAAAAAAAAAAAAGAAATCTATGGCTAAATTGAATGTCTAGACTTTTTATAAAACTGCTGCTTCAACCTCAGGTAGTTTCTCTCTCAGCATCCTTAAGCTGATTGACAGACAATCCACATTGTTCATCAGAAAAGCTGAAAGCTTTTTCCACCACGAGTTTCTCTCCATTACTTTTAGAAGATCAAATAACTTCCTTTACCTTTCTGTCTGAAATGGCATTCACTATATCTAAGAATTATTTTTTTTTGGTATTTGTTATCCACTGGTTATCTTAATTTGACTTTTTTTTTGGTCAGTTTTCTGCTTCTTTTCCATTGTCCCAATTTATTCTGATCCTGCTGTTGTGGTTTTTTTTTTACCTAGAACTGATCTTTTTTGCTATTTCTCTTAGTCTGTAATATATTCTTTCTTATGCTCTTTCATATGCTTTTATTTAACTAATTCTGATATAAATCTACTCAGCTCACAAAAAAGCCAGTTTAACAATACTTTCTTAATTGACTTACTTCAAGACACAAACTAGATTTTAATATAGTTTGCAATATAAGCCAAAAATTTGGTATAAATGAAGAACTAGAATCCCTTGGTGTTTCTCCACAATTCAAAATACTATAAAAATGTTAGTATTCCTTAATGTACTAAGTCCCTAAAAGAATTGTAACAATCATTTATGTTAATGCATGTTGGTAATTCTACTGGACTGTTACTCACGTGTAAAGTTAAGCACATACAAAAGCATTTCATAGGAATAATATTAAGACAATAATCATCTTTGTGTAGATGTTTAGAGAATATTGTTCTGGAACAATTTGCATTGAAGTTCCGGATTTTTGGTTTGTGTAAGGCAAAACTAAGACCCATACACATCTTTCTTCACACCTGCATATGAGTACAAAAATTTTTGGCACCTGCATCTAAACAAAATGAACATCAGCTTAGGTAGCTCTAATGTGGATGTTCGCATTGTGGCTTGACTATATGATATATTAAAAAAATTATATGTGATTTCCTTCTGAAAGTTCTGCTTGAATGAAGAAGTCATGATCAATTCCCAGATCACAACTTATAAGAATATTAGCCCCAGCACACATTTGTATCCTGTGTCCTTTGAAGACACAACAGCTACGTGTAGGTAAATATGATAGATAGTGGAACAGGCTTAATAAAAATCTACAACAGATTTGTTTGAATAAGGATTGCATGATCAGGTTATTTACTAGCAGGTTGGCACCTATCCAAGGCTACAGGACCTTAGAGGGAAAGAATACTCTGCACAAACAGTGAAGACAGGCTGAGATTTATGGAAAATATTATTTTAGAATTTAAGAACTGTTGTCTCAGGGATATCTGGCAACATTATATTTCTGCTGTATTTCTGCAGTGCTATGCACTACAAGTCTGACCTGTGCTGGCCCAAGAATTTTTGTCTGTATGTATTAGGGCAAATTATATACTTCAAAGCTATTCCCTGCCTACTGTTTCCTGTTATTCTTCTTTAAAACAGGGATATGTGACATGCATGAGTTGGCACTATTAGAAGTAGACTAAGATGAGGGACTTTTTGCTGCCTTTCACTCTTATCCACCTAAGAAGATTAAGTGATGTAGCATAGATTTTATATGCAGAAGACATTTCTTGCAGGGAATCATAACATGCTTAAATCCATTTGTATAGAACTTTTCTGTGAAGTGAAATGCTCTTAATGTTGCAAATGGGCAGTTCCAACCAGCTCATGTTTGTCCTTTTGTTAGTGTGTCCTTCACATAGAAGTGATTTATGCCACCAAAAGAATGATATAGCTCATGCAGTCTTTAACGCTTATTCAAACAAAACAGTTGCATTGCAAAAAGGATATTTTTCTGTGTATATGCACAGGAATTAGAGCATTCCACCACTATGAAAACTGACAAAGAATCACATCATTCTTACCTGACACTATTGCACTACCAGAAAAACCACTATGACCTTATAGAAGAATCCAGATTCAAATACATGAATGGAATGGGTAAGGGAGATTATCCATAATTAAAAATAAATCAAAGTGTTCCTTAATCTTTCGGGGAAGGAAATAAATTGGTCTTTCATTGCAATCTGACAGCAGAGGATGGGAAAGGGAATAGTGAGGGAGAATAAATAAAGGCATAAAATGCTTCACATTTAAATTAAAAAAATATTGTTTTGAAAAATTGTCAATTTGCTCCTAAAATTACAAGATAACAAAGACATCAGTTACAAGGACTAATAGTAAAGATGTCTGATTCAGCTTTGCAATTCCACCTATAAGCAGCACGTCTCTGCACCTGCCAACCCTTTCAGAGAGGAGATGCTTAGTTTAAATAAAATAATGAAATAAATTTTTAAAAATCCTGTTAGTTAGTTTATAGATCATCTCTTGACAGATTCAAACTCACCAGTACTCATGATACACTACTAAGCTGCAAATTAATAATCTAAAGTGTTCGGTGGTTGCATGAAATGCTGGTTTGGACCTCTTTGTAGTCATACCGTTCAAGTCTCATTATCTTCATAAACCAAGATTATGACTTTACACTTCTGTCAGAAGTTAAGAAAAAGTCAAAAACCAAAACAAAAACCAAAACAATTTCACTAGAACCAGTGTGTATTTTCCCACAGGCTTTAGTGAGAAAATCATTCGGCTTGGCTACTAAACCCTTCTTATTTGCTACCTCGAAGCTACTGAGAGCTGATCGGATGGAAGCAGATAATTACTGAGACTAAGCATGGTCAGAATCAATGCTGTGACAACCGTTGCCATATTTTTACCAAAGTAAAAAAGTCCTTTTCTTGAAAGCCAGAGCTGTTCATTTTTCTCAGTGATCCAAATCTTGCAGGAATAAACAGTTTGCCTGACTTAAATTAGTTTTGCATTAATTTCTACGGAACAACAATCAATGGTTGAAAAAAATCACAAGCTATGTTTTGGTGAACAATTCTTGTATGGAAGTACATCATGAAGGGTCGTGGTCTCTTAAATACCGTATTCCTTTCTTTTTCCTTCAAACTTGTCCTTTTTTAACCTTTAGCAAATAAAATGAGCTGAGAACAACATGGACTTCAGATTAACATGTGATTTCCATTCCTTTCTCTAAAAACTGTTAAATAGTGACACCGTGGCCTTTCACGTGAAGTTTTGATTATAGGCACATTTAGGCTACAGTACTAGAAAGGTGTCTGCACCTGCTTGCCATTTTGCATTGCAAAGAGCCCCATCGATTTTAGTGGGTTAAGCTAAGCCTCTGAGCATGCCTTTGCAAGATCAAAGCTTAGCTGCTTCAGTTTTCAAACAATAATGACATGCCTAGGTCAAACTTCTATTTCCACAATCTGTTTCTGTAGTTGTTTTTGTTAAGTAGTCTGTTCTTTGTCCTACCTCGCATAATTAAATTTGTAGTTCAAACTCGCACTTATCTAATGATTTATTAAAATAAAACTGAAGTCAGCTATGCTGGGTAACTGGTTTTGACAGAAAACCACAAAATGACTAAAGCAGGTCAAAATTTTTGCAGGAAAAATAAAACCAAACCAACAGGTCAGGTAGCAATACAGAAAACTTGAGACTTATTTAAAGACATGCACATAAGAAATTTTAGAATGAAATAGTATAGACAGGAACAGAATTGTTTTCCCCCAGATTAAGTGCCTACAAATTGCACAATGCAAAGATTGCCCAGCTATTTCAACTTAGGGCATAACATAGCTATTTTTCAAAGCCTGAAATAGCTCCTTAACTGGACATAAAATAATGCGCAGTGTAAAAGTTTCCTTGTTTCCCTCTAACAGAGTCTGAAAGTGCAGGCAACAAAATGAGACTTATGTGCTTTGTATTTTAAATCATTTGCAGGAACCTTACCGCATGACTGTCTCACCTCAGAAGATTTTTCTACCTTTCATTTAGACCGACTTTGTGCATTCATACCATACTGGTTTACTAGGTGGAAAAGTCGAAGTCTTTAAAACCGACTTTCTGATTTGGGAGCCTTGCTTTGTAGATACAAGGGAGAGTAGTGAGACTTTATGTCAGGCAGTCATGCACCAATTTGACCAGGCTGATTAATTACAGATAGAGGTGAGCTCTATTGGCTGGCATAGCATCTAGTAGTTTAGAAACGTCCAAGAAATCTCCGGTTTACGAAATGGCTATAATAATCCAAGGTGGATGAATTTTGCCTCTTTTTTATTCCGGTCAGCCTTCAACTTGATTATTAGCTCGGAGAATATTACACACAAAGAGATGGTCTTTGCGCTCTTGGTCCCTGGTGTCAGGGGACAGAGTGACCTGTAGCATCTAGGAGAAAAAACTGTAGGGAAAGTCCGTTTCAGTCTGCACAGGTCTGGCATGTCACGTTCTCAGTTTAAGTAGGTTTTTCAGAGAAGTGAGTAGCTACTCTATTGAGCATGTATGAACTGAAACACCTAACAGAGAAAAATCCAGTTCAAATGATCGAAATTGCACCAAGTGGCAAAGAACTGAAAAAAGCAGCTTTTACCTGAATATAACAAGTAGTAGCTCTGCCTGTCATAAACAACATGGCGGTGAGAGTTTGGAAGCTGACTTTTAAGCCACTGCTTCACCTCTTTTTTTTTTTTTTCCTTCAGAAAACCTTGTCAAAAATCCTGGGTAGTGGCACTGATTGCTTTTGATTTATCCAAGATTTCTTCTAGAGTAAGTGTGCTACATACTTGGCATTCTTTCTCAGATCCTGCCTCCTGTCTCCTTGTTTTGGTGATCTATGGACTCTTCCAGACGGTGAATAATCTTCATAAGGTAAGACAATAAATCATAATCAGAGAAAAATACTGCAGTCTGAGGCTGAATGGGAACAGTGTGGTTTCCTGTGTCTAATGATCTTCCAGCTATGCTCCATATACTGGAACTACCTGATCACCCACAATATACTTATCCTACTGCTGCCATGCTCTATCTTTTTAGCACTGAAATTAGCAGCACTTTTGTTTCTCCAGCTGCTCTACTGACTAGCAATTAAATACAACTAAAGACAATTACGTACTTTATAATTTGTCTAACTGGGCTGTCTTATCATTTGTTTCAAACAGTGCGTGATAATCTTTATTATCAAATACAGTTTGGAGGAAGATCTGTGGTGGTGCAGAGGAATTTAGTTGTGCAACTACTATTGACATTAATAGAAGTAACACTGCTTGATCCTTTTAAAGTTTGCTGGAATTTAAGTGCTTTAATATTCTAAAAATTGTTTAGTAAAACAGGATACTTCCAATCAACTTCCATATTTATCAGTATTTAGACACCTTAGATAGCTAAGTATTCTCCCACATCACCTTTGTCAAGTGAAAATCAATTTCTCTTGTTTCAGTTTTGTAGCATCAGCCAAAAAGTCTTTACCTTTCTTTCAAGATAATAGTGCCTTTTGAATAGCTGATCCTTTGTTTTCCTCATTCACTGAGCACTTTCCAACTTTTGTGCTGAATGAGTCAGAGGTCCTTTGGGAAAAATAGTGTGTGATCGTGTAATTAAAGATTAAAAATGCACATTCACACAAGGGTGGACTGAAGACTGACAAACATTCTTGATTGTGGAATTACCTAGCCACAGTGTTTTGGCTTTTCAGCCTGAGTAACATTCTTTAATGTATTTTTTGTAGGTGAAGAACTGATTTATGTGAGTGAACATTTGTAAGAAGTGTGAATCAAATAAAGAAAGGAATAGTCTGAACTACATTCAAGTGTTGCACAGCTTCGCAAAGAAAGTGATTTAATTGTGCATCACGTAGACTAAGAAATTTTTCCTACTTTGCTCTCAAAATGCATTGACTTGACATCATCATATTACTTTATATCTTTTTGTGCCTCTGAGGCAACTCCTCTGCTCTTCATCATAGCATGTAATTATTTATGTTCCTCCCAGGTATGTTTATCTACGGCTGTCTATATATTCACTTTGCACGTTAAAGAAGTGACTTGATTGCGTTTCCAAAATAGTCTACAGTAGATAAAGATCAGTATTTGGACTTTCGTAGTTTAAAGACAGGGCAATAGCAACTTTGGAGTGATACTTATACGCTGTTACTCAGCTGTGCTTGGTTTTGGTAGATGAGAGCCTGTTTGGTGCAATTGGCTGCATTTTGAAGTAAAAATATACTCCTAAAATATCTGTGGAAGCCAGATTCTAAGAATCATACAATCTCCCATTTCTTTTTCAGTTCTGGGTCTATCCTGCCTTGAGGGAACTGAGATCTTTTCTGATAAGAAGCCCTTGCTCAGTTCTCATCACTCATCCCAGCAGCCTGATGGATATTAACTGAACATGAGTTCATTAGCTGTGAACATACACCAACAGGATGGGATTTTTTGACTGCTACAATTCTGACATTACATTTCAGTCTGCAATTGTCTTATTAAAATTAAGTGGGAAAATAAAAGCACACAGGCAATTGCACATAAAAACCCAAGCTACTGGGTCATAAAAATATGACATATTTACCATAATTTTAACACAGTATGAAACAAGCAGCAGATATTGGTCTCTGTTAACAAAGACCCATTCTTTTCTTAGCATCTGGACATTTAGATTTCTAAAGCAACAATGCCATAATAAAGACAAAGGTGTCTGCCATCTGTTCTGTTTTATGAAGATTATTTGTTGCCCTTGTAATCCTGGAAACTTTCCAGCAAATGTTCCAGAAAATTTGAGCATAGAAATAATCAGGTATGAGGCACATGACCATTATTGTGCTTGATGTGCTATAAAACATGAAGCAGCAACGAAACACAAAGGAGAAGATGGAAATGGAGCAACAAGCAAAAGAAAAAGAAGGTTAATAGACATAAAGGATATTTGACATTTTTTTCCATTTTCAGTGAAAATTAATAATTCTGTGCTTAGACAAAGACAATGTTAAGGTTGTGATTTCAAACACTTAAAAGCTAGCAAATGTGCTGTTGGTGAACTGATCAACTGCACAGAGGTCCCTGGTGGCTTTAGGAGAAACTGCACTGCCTGAAAGAAGCTCAGGCAACTGTGAGGTTTGGAGCTTGTGACAAAGATGACAAGGTACCGACATCATGTGTAAAATGGATGGCAGCAAACAGCTCTAAAAAAGGAGATGGAGTGACTACATGGACGGCACTTTAAACTAGGAAGAAACTATTGTAAAATCGTTAGGTTTGGAAGAAGAATTGACAACAGGTTAAGACATAACATTTCTATCTCATTTTGTGAGACACTGAATAAATTTTAGCTTTACTGTATTCACTTGAGTATCTGAGGTTTTCCAGTCCTCACTATGAACTAATGAAGTGCTCTTACTGTCATCTGGTCAAAGATGCAGCAGGAACAATTTCAGACATTCCAATAAAATGTCTTCTAGAAATAAAAAAAAGAACCAGGTGCAAGTAGACTTATAAAGCCATTGTTCTAGCCAGTAGACTCAGATTAAGAGGAACAGAGGAATGGTGTGTTGAACGAAATAGAGAACTAGCTGTTCTGATTTCTATTCAGAGCTTTGACACACGCTTCCTCTTTGATCATGGAGAAGAGTTATACAAGCCTGGGTAGTGTGCCAGAAGTGTGCCAGACTTCCTTGGAATCTTTTCCATTTGGCATTTTTGTTTGTTTTCTTGAGGTTTTTGGGTTTTTTTTAATTTGATTTCCTCAAAATTTTAATTGAAACTCTACAAAAATACAAGACAGAAATTTGAAAATACCAGCCATTCCTCAAAACCTGAGTGGAAAAAAGTCTCAGGTTTCTTTTTTAGTTTGTTTGAGCCTTGTGAGCTGGCATTAGACATTTGGTTACAAATTCTAGAATCTGGAATAGAGCTGATGCAAGATCCAAGTTAGAATGATCATGCAAAGTCAACACTACTGTCTCAGTTCTCCATCAGTATAACTATACTTACTCTTGCAGCGTTCTCCTGAATAGCTATTAACATGTTTGACAAGCCAACAAACAAAATGTTTATGTTGAAAAGAAAAGAACAAGGCTGTAGTCCATTCTGAAGACTGCCAGAATTTTCAAGGTTACTAGAGAACTAAGAAAATATGCTCCAGTTCAGGATTTCTTTAGACATTTTTGGTTTTGTAGTTAAAGCCTCTTTTCGTGTTAAGATATTCATAAATAAACTCAAATAAAATAATATGTAACAAAGGGCTGCTTTTGAAGATGCGTCATAAGAAAGAAGAAAAAAGAGACAATACGTTTCTGTACCACTCAGGGGAGGACACAGTCCCGGACGTGAAGGCTTCAGAAAATATTGACGAAAACAGAGCAAGACCATGAAATAGAAGCAAAGCAATAAAGAGTCCTGGAGGAATTGATCTATGAGAAAGATCAAAAAGGTAAACCAAATCTATATCTAGGCAGTGACTAATGATAAAAGAGAGCAATAGAAGTTGGCAAGCTTTATAGCCATGCAGGGAAATGTTACCGGAATAATATGGGGGGTTTGGGGAATGGCAGCCCTGTGAACTCATTCCAAGATGAGCTGGTAGAAGAGCTCAGTAGGCTGACTAACATTAGAAAAACAATGGGAGGAAAAAAAGGTGGTGATTGGATGCAGATGACAGAGACAACAGGACTAGATTTTCATTTCAAATTTGGTAGCATATTAATGTTAAACTGGACCTGGGAGAAAAAATCAGTGGTGCTGGCTGCTATAGTGACTGGCCTTAGCCTATATAATTTGCTTTTTTTCAATGATCACCTCTATCACACTGGGCAAGGATCATGTATACCTGTGATGCTAAGTTTCTTCTGAGGCAGGAAAGATACAAAACCTTCATTCAGCCTAAATTCAGTGCATGACGCTGTGGAAAGAATAGAACCTTGCTCACTGCAAGTAGTGTCTGACTCTCTGAATTCATCTGCTGTAATCAGCCATTGTATGAGGACAAATGAATGACCTCTCACTCTAGTGACCACAAACGTACTGCCATCCACTTGGAAAAAAACCTCTTTGTTGACCTGAAATGAAATACTGAAGGGTTTTTCTGGTGCGTGAGTTGATGGTGTGTGGTCTTGATGCCAGCCTCCAAAAGGGCACTCCTGAGTTTATCACATGAATTATGGTTTGGCAGGTACACCTGTAGGGGAAAAAAGCCAGGAGGAAGGTATTCACTTTTTTCTCTTTTGGATGAGATGAAATTCCCTGGATACTCTAGTGAGGGAAAAATACAGCGTATATATGAATGGACCTGCCTGCCAATGACAAGCCTGGCTCCAGGATTTCTAGCATGGACAAACCAATGAGTGGGATTTAGCATATCAGGAAAGAGAGAAAAAGTATTGTCTGAAGATTCAAACAAACTTGATACTGCTTTCAACAAAGGTAGTTCAGATCTTGTGTTCTTCTGAAGCAGCCCCATTCAGAAGCAAAGCAAACCCCAAAGCTACACGAAATCAGCAGTGAAGGTCATCCGAGGCCACCTAAAATGGCCTTTTCAATAAAAATTGATGTTAGTGTGGAGTAAGAATAGCTTAGCCGTCATGAGCTCTCTGGTTCTGACTGTTAGGTTGACTCATGAATGACCATTACCCACCTACACCAGTTACACCAGCTATGAGTCTGCTGCACTTCACACAGGATGCAGCTCCTTCTCCAGGAGTCTCTTGTGCCTGTAAAGCCATAAAACCATATTTGTGCCCCAGACCATAAGCTAAATAAAGTTCTTTCAGTGCTGAACATTTTCACATTTAGCACATAGAATCTGTATGAGCTGGGTGTCAGAAAAGCCAGACATTTGACAAAATTTCATATGAGAAGATACGCTCTTGTCATCTCTTCAACTGGAAAAACTTTCAAAGACTTCTGTTTTTAGATGACTTAGGTGTTTCTTGGTGAGGGGTGTTTTGGTAAGATTTTTTTTTTCCCGTGGGAAACAAGTAAGTGCTTGCTAATGGGTAGGGCTTCAGTTCAGAGGGACCTAAACAAGCTGGAGGAATGGGCTAGCAGGAAGGTTTCAAAATTCAACAACAAATGCTGAGTCCTGTACCTGGGAAGAAGACCGCTTGCAATGATATAGGCTGGGAACTGTCTGGTTGGGGAACAGATCTGTGGAAAAAGACCTGAGGACCTTGGCAGACAGCAAGCTGAACGTGAGCCATCAGTGTGCCCTGGCAGGAAAGAAGGCTAGCAGCATCTGGGGCTACACAGAAGAATAGCCAGTCGACCAAGAGAAGTGATTATCCCCCACTATCCAGCACTCAGATGACACCTAGTTTCTGTGGCTAGCTTTTGGGTCCCCCAATACAAGACAGACTGATGGACTGGAGTCAGTTCAGTGAAATACCACCAAGATCCAAGGGGGCTGGAGCACTTGCCCTGTGAGGAGAAGCTGAGGGACTGGTGCTTTTTGAGCCTGGAGAAGAGGTGGCTTTGGGGGCACTTAGCAGCCCCCCCAGACCTATGAGGAGGTCATTGAGAAGCCTAAGACATGATCCTCTCTAGTGGTACATGGTGAGAGAACAAGAGACAATGGGCATAAACTGAAAAGAGAAGTTCAAACTAGATGTAAAGAGAAACTTTTTCATCCTGAAGACAGACAAACAATGGAGCAGGCTGCTCAGAGATGTTGTGTAGTTTCTGTCCTTGGAGGTTTTCAAGACTCAACTGGACACAACCCTGAGCACCCTGGCCTGACGTCAGATTTGAGAATGCTTTGAGGAGGAGATTGGACTACTAATGTCCTGATGTCCATTTTTACCTGAATTACTCTAGGGTTCTTAATAGATATTGAGGAAGTATACGAAGCGCGGTAAGGATTAGGTGAGAATATTTATGGTATAACCAGAAAATAGTCTGTAGGATGACTCCTGTAGTCTTCTGTTAAAATTGCCAGTTCTATTGGGTCATCCTGCATGTTCTAGGCAATTGGAATCCACTGAAGGATTTAAATGAGAGTACTGCATTGAACTGAAACCAGAGAGGACTGTAGCTAACGATTTTACTAGGGCACTAGATTTACTACCCAAATCTGCTGAAATATACCACAGACTTCTTAAATAATTTCAGCCGGACTTCAGTTTCACTTTATTTAGAACAAAACCAAACCTGACCAAACAAAAAAACCCCAAAACCAAAACAGAGTAAGCTAATTTCTGCTCGCAGTTACTCTGATTTAAGTGCTTGCTTTTCCACATTTTTGCATATGCAAAGAGGAGTGCGTTCACTGATATCCCATAACAGTAACAACTAAAAAATAATGATTCGGAGTGCAATCAAGGGAAAAGGTGCTGCACAAGGAATTGATATTACTCTTTTTTGGTTTACCTGCATGATTTATAAAATCTCTAAAACCCAACCAAATAAAAGTCTAAGCAGTAAGAAAGAAAAGTGTACTTTTTAACAGATTGCACCCCAGAACAGGATTCATCCCATTAATTCCATGTATTATTTAATCAAGCAATACAGAATTCTTGTTATGTTACCAAGCCATTTTAAAAAGCAAGTTAATCATGCTCAAGTGACTGACAATATAGCAACGCTTTCCCCAGGCTTCATTTTTAATCTAATTTGTTTAATCCAAC
>RSEF01000013.1:7106842-7119960 GCA_003993805.1 Himantopus leucocephalus | reverse complement strand
ACTGAGGCAAAGAAGGCATTAAGTACCTCAGCCTCTTCCTCATTCTTGGTCACTATGTTTCCACCTTATAACGGATGGAGATTATCCTTAGTCCTCCTTTGTATGTAAAAACTCTGGATGTACTCATGTTCAGCTGACAGAACTGATTCAGGTCTGTGGTGGACTATTTACACAGAGAAGTTATAACAAGATTTTCCTACTAATAAATCAATTGATTGGCACAGATTAAAAAGCCATGAAATATCAAATCAGAGAGACAAGAGTTCATGTTGATGGCACCTTTCAACTGAGCAGCATTGAAACACTAAAAAAAGTCTAAAGAAGAAGAAAATACCCTGATTTTCTTTCCATTTCTCTAGATTCATAGTTTCTCCATAAACTAGACAGATACTAGAAGCACAAACAGAAAATGAGTTTTTGACAGCCATTACTGAAATCTGCTTAATGACAATGGCTGGATTGCATGATCCTTGTTACAAATAAATTTTAAAATTTGGACTTATTTCCTCTTAACTTTCACTGCACTTGAAAGATTGCTTCAACATCCAAATGAGGTAGAATGATTCTTTTTTCAGTGCCTACTACACTGACTTCACTGATCGTAGCAGACTGAATTGTATTTTTGTAAGGTTCTTCAACAGGCAGCCAAATAAATAGCTTTTTCCCTGCTGCATGGTTTGCTGTTTGCTTAAGCAAAAATCCAATTTCTGGAGAAGACTCCACAAGGGCTAAATTTCCTGCCATTTACAAGTGTCCCATTAGAGTAGCTTTCTATATGGAAATAACATTCCACAACAAGGAGAAAAAGAGTAGGTCTGAGGTCCACTGTTCCTGATGTGTTTTATTATTTCTTTTTCATTTGAAGAGTAGAGCTGTGCTCCCATGAGAAAAAGAGAATAATATCTGAATACAAATGTCTCAAGGAACTGGAGCTTCTTTAAAAGTAAAATCCTCTCTCTTGCTTTTTCATTTTTTTTTTCCCCCTGGTATGCATCAAGGACAAGGGGAGACCTGACAGCTTCAGACTCAAGCTGTCTTTCGTTAAAAGGTTTTTAATTAGAAATTCAAAGAAAAAACTCCTACTGGGGCAGCATATATTACAAATGTTGGGATTTGGGCTTGATTACTGTTTTCTTTAGCAGAAGTTTTTATTTTAAAATAACTGCAATTAGAAGGATGGGGTGAATGAGACCCTGTGCATACAGTGGCAGTATGAAGAATTACCAATTACTGGTGTTGTTGCATCTCAAAGGGGGGAAAAAGTAAAATGAAAGCTTTTAATACAAGTTCACAGGGGTGCATTTAATTTAGATCTAATAGGACACACAGTCTAAATCTGCAGGACTAGAATTGATTATTGAAAGAATGTTTACTGAAATTTAACGGCCATATAATGAACTCTGACATTCATCGATCTTGTAAGTAATAGTCATGAAGTATCCCCTAATAGTTAGCAGTTATGTATCTAACATTGTTTTAACTATGAAAGCTGTATTTAAATTAATTTCCTTTAATTCAGGAATGTAATTATTATAGTAATAAAAGTTAAGGCATTATCTACTTCACTGAAACACTTCCAGGCAGTCTTACACAAATGAACCAATGCCATCAATCCCACACTGTTCACTTATGCTTCCAACTGCGTGGACAGTAAGGACTTTTAGGGTTCATCAAACCCTATGCATGTATGCAGAGGCCCGGTGACAATGGCTGCCACGCAGCTGCTCTTTCCCTGAAGGATACAGCAGCCATCTCAGGCTGGAGTTCACATGTGTTTCTCTTGTACAGACAGAACAAGTCTCGGTCACCAGATTGTTCTTATTAATGGCAAACAACGTTTAAACAGATATCCCAGGAAGAGAGATGGCAACCTAGCACACAGTGCTGGCCACACAGACTTCAAGAGAGCTCTGCGTGACCCAAACTGTACACAGCAGGTCAGGCCACACACCTCCCTTGTGATCTGAACAGCAACATCAGTACTTCCTTGTCCAAGGGCAGTATCATGACACTTTCTGTTCGCCACCAAAAGCTAGACCGGTATTGTGATGCATAGGAGAACATTCATATTCTGTAGTGGGCAAAGGGCACTTAGGAACCTAGCAGGTTTGGATGTATATATTGCATATCTGATTTCATTTACTGAGTGATGCTTTTGTCTAGGAATATTTTGCACTAGAATACAGACCATAAACTCACTCTTGAGCTCCAAAATCAAACTTCTAGCTGTAGTGATTAAGGTTGTTGAGTTTGGGCCTCTGGATTCCTAGTAGCATTTACAAAGCAGTGGTTTGAATTTGACAATTCATCACCTTACCTGTCTTCTGAAAAGGAGTTATGTTTGTATACTATATGAATATTTATATTACGGAGGTTAAACATGCATATAAAGTGTATTCATAATGGCCTTCTTTAACAAAGAGGGAATGGGAGGCCTTTGAGGAAAAAATAGGAAACTGGCATAAATAACACCTAATCAGAAAAGGCATGGAAATAATTAAAGAATTAAATTTATGTAAGCCATTAAATTACATAAGATGACCAGGGTTTATAGTTGAGACTAAAATAAAAGCTTTTTTTTTTCTTCTTCACACAGGGTCAAAAAAGGAACATCCCATGAGAAGCAATCGGGAACTTTATTTTGTGCAAGACAAAGCTCCTAGGAAACCACACAGTCCTACTTAGAACAAGTGACCTGAAAAATACTCCTTGAAGAGAATTTACTTTTCCTCCTAAAGCTACTTCAGAATAGGGCCTGTGAAGATTGCTGCTTCTATTTTGATCAAAGCCAGAGTGTGTCCAGGTCTGTGTATCTTATTCCATACATTTGTACACATATTCAGTGTGGGTATTACTGGTGAGAACACCATTTTGTAGACAACAATAAACAGACTTTTCTAAACCTAATCTACTCCTAAGGTTAAAAAGTTCAGTTCAAATTAACTTCTGAAAGTTCAGTTTGAGATATCTTCTCTCATTAAGCTATTTCCTACATACATTTACTTAGCTTATCTTATTAATATGTTATTTGTCCTTCATAATGTAATTTGATGCATTCTACAGCAGTCCAAAGGTGGCTGCCTTAACATATTTATGTGCCATTTACAAAATCAATTTATCAACATGATAAATCACTTTTGTACCTTTGAGTCTCAAAAATCAGTAAAATATGAGATATGATAATTTTTTACCTTAATACTAGACATGATTGCCCTGGAAGTGCAACTATTCGTTTCCTTGCTTTTAATTAATACCAATAAACAGGAATCCTTCCTAGGAAGATTTGTGAATCTTGTTTCATAAGTACAGGGTCCCAGTTCTGTAGAAGACATATGCATGCATGTATTTAATCTTTGAATGATTTCTTTAATATTTAGATGAATTCAGAACACAAGTAATTTTTACTAAGAAAAGATCTTCACTTTTTACTTTTAATTTTTCTATTTCCTAATCAAATTCAAGCTTTAATAATTTTCATTGAAAAATTTTGTAATAATGTTTTCAGTGAATGTATTAAAAAAACCAACCAGTGCTTAGAGATAGTATAAATCGCTATATAATTCTGAATGTCGAGCTCAAGGCAATAATTATAAACAAGGAATTGCATTGAGTTTACTGAAATAACCTACTGTAGCGCCTCCTTCCATGTAATTAATATGTTTTTAAATTCTATAATTTTTATACAGTTTCTTGGTTTTGTTAATTTTTGGTTGTTTTTTTTGGTTGTGGTTTTTTTTTTATTTATTTTTACAAGCTTTACTATGTTGAAATCTCTTCAAAATTTGCCTGTTATTAGGTCTGGAAAAAATCCGCCAGCCTAATTTAAAAGCATTACAAATCCTAAAAATGCATAAATCTTCATATAAATTATCATTAATAAAAAGTATTTAGATGATTTCTAAAGAAAGATTTCCAACCACAATGTACTTGGTGCTGGATATTTTTGACATACATAATGAATTGATGTAAAGTTGCTGCATATTTTATACACCTCAGTGGTACTGCTGTTCAGTAAGAGTTCAGATTGCCTTTGGATATCACTAGGTGTTGTATCAGTTTACTGTAGTTTAAATAACAAGTGAGCTCAGTTTGGAAAAATACCAGTAACTCCTGGCAACAGTGACTTGCTAGGATTAGATTTCTGCTGCTTTGCCTTCATTCTTAGCTACATTAATTGCCAGTAACTGAAACAATCTTGTAACAATTCAAAGTTTTTTAGGGAGGGAATTCTGATTTTATAAAGTAATCTTGTGATGAATTGGGGAAAAGACAATCAAGTCCAACGCATATTGTGTATTTAGTAAGCGCATATGTCTTCATGTGAATGCCAAATATCAGCATGATCAATGGCTAGAATAAGTTCAAAATACTTTGCACTTAAACAATCACAATTGTCAAAATTACCCACGTTTGCAAAATTTTTATTTCTGCCTATAGCGTTTTTTAATTGCCCGAATCAAAACAGCTGTACTGAACTGGGAATAACCATATTACATGAAAATAATTACATGTCTAAGGTCACTTCCCACTATGCTCCCTGAAGAATTTTTAGTGCCTAGTAAGTTCAAGACAGATTAAACCATTCACTGCAATTCTTGAAACTTAAGAACTTATTGGGTTTTCACGTGTGGCAATATGAAGTAAAAGTTACTATTACTCAATTTCAGATTGGTAATTGGTAACTTGTAGTAAGAGCTCTCTGAAAATCAATGCCGTTTTTATTCTATTAAAACTTTGTACGCTAAATGGCAACAGGCAATCATTCCACAGTGAAGAAATTTAGTCAGATGAGAACATTTTAAAATGCTTTTAATTTGGACATGCTTATCGCCAACAGTTTGCACGAAAGGTGTCCAGAAGCTGGTAGATCTGAACGCACTTGAGATCACATTCACTCATACGGAAAATGTATAAATCCCAAGGTGCTAAGGGACAGGAACTCTGCAGTATAATTGCTGACCCTCATATTTATTGTAAAAGGATCCTCATGCAGTTTTGAAGAGACCAGGTACAGAAGAGTAACCAGAAGGGGACTACAGAGGAAATAAAAGAAAAGGAAAACAAAAGGAAAAAAAGAAAAGATTGCACAACTGCTACTTATTTCAATGGAGCCACTACTTCAGAACATAAGACTGTTCTGATTGTGTGACCAGGATGAAAGTCCAGCTAGCCCAGTATCTTTTTTATGAGGCCACTAATCACTAAGGAAGACCAAAAGAGTTGGAAGGCAAATGCAATAATGAGCAGTGCAACAACATATACTGTTAGCAGATAATTGACACAAGGATATGTATTCACAAACCTATCCAATGATATGCTTAGGCATCTGAAAAAATGCGCACTCTCTTGCAGTTTTCATACATTGAAGCTAAAGCTAAGCAGTTATTTGATAGGGCAAAGCTATCAACATATATCCGTAACTTTTTGATAATAACCTTGCTTTTTGATAATAAAAGTATTATAAGTAAAAATTATTCTTAACAAAGCTCACTTTGGGTACTTTAAGATACTTTAGGATTCCAAATCTCATATTAAGCAAAATGCTTATAGATATTATTTTCACTTTCACCAGTGATTTTGTTCTGGAAAATCCCCCGCCATTTTCTACCTACAAACAGACTATGAACCATATTAAGATTAAATCATGATATCATCAATTTGGCACATTTTACTTATTATTTCTGAACTGCAAAGAACATAATCAATTACGTCTTTTTGTATTATTTTCACTCCTGGGAAGGTTTTCAAGAATCTGCCCCTTCCTGATCCTGGTGTCCCCAGCTAGTCCCACTTACTCTAGGTAAAACTCAGACCAGCACTCGCTGGGACGTTTCCATAAAATTATGTGAAGGCTAATGTCAGTGCCTAGTGCAGCTAATACAACTATCTGTCCACAGGACCAAGAAAATGGAAAAAAACCCTCTTAATCATGGATATTAGCTACTCCTGAATAGATTCATTCATAGGCTCCTCTTCAACTTGTCATCAATTAAAAAGACCTTCTATATCAATAACATTAAAAAATCGTATCCTAACTACATATGTATAAGAAAAACGACACTACGTGGTCAAACTGGTTAATATTATCAGAAGGTGAATTCAGCATATCTGCAAAGAATGTGCTGTTATTTTTTTTAACACATTTTCCTTGGCTGATTAATGAAGAACTTTTGAAACAATTTAATCTATCCATGGATGTGAACGTTAGTTTGTATTTTTCAAGGCTGATTACTGAAGAAGTTCTAAAGCAGTTTAATCTGTTCAGGGATGTTAAACAAATATGTCAACATTCATTTTACATTTGTGTCTACCACAGCTAAACTAGAAGAATGCTGGAAATAGACTGCAGTACTGTGTTTGCTCAAGGAAAAAAAAAAGTCAATACGCTTCATATTTTATAGAAGACGCAAACTCCTTTCTAAGATGAATGCTTTTCAGAATGAAGTTTTCAGCAGCTTTACTGTGCAGATTATGGTCTGGCGTTCTGCCACATAATGATATATAACCTTATAGCTCACTATTATGCAAATAACAATTTGGCTAGGAGATCCGAATGCTTAAATTTTTCTCTGAGGACTACCGTATATTTCAAACTTCTTACACCAAATTATACCTGACATTTAATTTGAACTCAATTTATATAGAAAAATAATTTTAAAAACCCTCTTGTGTACATTTCTAATAAGAAAAGTGTTATGTTTAATTTTTCTATTTTTTCATACATAGATATATATGCACACAGTAAGTTCAATTTGGATAGACGGGGAATACACCATTATTTAGTCCACCATGCACGGAAGAGTATGCTAAGCAAGGGTTGCTTAGTACAAAGTAAAATAAAGATAGCAAACAATAGCAAAAATGTTAAAATTCATACATGCATCTCCTATTAATTAATTCTTACAAAATAAGACTGACAAGTACATATGCATTCAACCATGTTGTACAGGGAATTAATATAGGAGAATGGCATATGAAACATAATCAGGTTCAGAAGTTGGTAATTAATCTGGGAAAGGTCAGTTCTAAACTACACTCCTCTTTTCAGACCTCTTAAATTTAGCTAGCAGGGTCAATATTACACTTATGGTAGAGATCACTCAACCTTCATCCTAGCCCTACCAAGGACACTAAGACTTAATTTGGCACAGAGGTTTTTTATACCAACAGCTCTCATTTCAGAAGCTGGTCTAACTGTACATGTGAATATTTATAACCTGAAAATTCACAAACACTAAATCTCTCTGTCACATTCTCTTTTATATGTCTGTGTTTCTATATAATGTGAAAGATTACGTTACTTACTCAGAATTATTTACTCTTCTGTAGCTTTGCCTCCTCTTTATTATCTTAGACTTAAATATTTGCTAAGAGGTTTTGTTACTTTGAATGAGCACAGTCAAATGTCCATCATATCATGTCACAACCATATCTCTGAGGTTCTAGGATGTTTGACATTGTCTTTATTTGATTAAGTTTATATTAATAAACAGATAGAAAGAAACAATACAGGGAACAGAATTTCAATGTGACTTAAAAGTGCATAGTTTCTCAAACAGGTTAAATGCCTTAAGTCTTCATGAATTTCAGAGAAGATCTGGGATCTAGAAAACTGTAAAAAAAAATACACAGACTGTAATAAGAGAAGATCCTTGTAGCTGCGTGCCTCCGACACGTCAAAATCAGTCACATATTGACCATTTTCCTAGCTTTGGGGCCAATGGGTGTATCTTTAACAAGTATTACAGATGTACTTATAAACTGTTTGGGAACATAGCTGGAACATTGGCTAGATGTTGCAGTTGAATATCTGCCTATACTTAAATGGAGAATGATTTGAGTATGGGTTTTTCAAAAGATTTATTTCTAGGGATATCCCTGAGACATAGTGTGTACAGTTCTTTGTTCAAAGCAAGGCTGTTCTTTGTCAGTCCAATACCATGTAAACAAATGACAGTTTGAGACGGAGGATAATGTAACAACCAGAATAAGGTGGTAGAAACTAACAATAAGTAAGTTTAGGCCGAGAATTAGAAGGTTTCTAACTACTAGAGCAGAAATGTTTACATTAATACCACAATGACCAACAATAATAATTATTTAAAAATATGCATATCTTTGAGAAATTTTAAGTAGTTTTCAAGATTTTCAAAGACTCAGACTTGGACTTTACAGCTATAGGATGCTGCTCTGTGTATCTCAGTTTGAGTTAAAATCTTGAGTTTAATTCACGACAAGTAATGAAGACCAAAGAATACAGTCTTGTGCTAATAAGGAAACTGGAGGAAATGCTAGGGGAGAAAAAAGCTAAGACCAAAGAGGGAAGAACACAGCTGAGTGTGTGGCAGCTATTTGTCTCTGAACTGGCACTTTTGTCTCACAAACACTCAGGCTTTCTGCAAAGTTGTATGTTACCTCGGTGGTTTACTGCACAAAGTAACAGAACAGGTACCTAAGGGCCTTAAAGCTGCTGCGTAACACAAAATCTCAACTAGCTCGATGGTTCAAAAGTCTTACATATCTTGCTCTGCACAAAACACGCAAGAAAAACCAGTTTAAGAAGTCCCATCATCATTTATGCCTCAGGCTTTGACATTAATACTTTGCTTCTACGCAGTAACAATCCTCAAACATCAGCAACACCACTGTAACCTGTGGCATGCAGGGGGAACACTATTTCCAAACACTCCAGCAATTCTGTATAGGAATTGGTTCTGGTTGGTCATGATAATCTTTTCAATCTTTGACTGTTCCCTTTCCTTTCAGACATGTCAAGCATGGTGTTTCTCTTCCATATGTTTCTTAAGTCCCTCTAGCATGCATACTTTCATCTATTCTATCTTGAGTGACATTTTTCCGTCAAGCCGCACAAAGGGATCACTACATTTTGAAAGGACCTCCATGTTTGATAAGCACCAGTGAACTCTTGGAAAGATTAACAGAAAAAGGTATTTCAACATTTTCCAGTAGATGGTTTAGGTAATAGGAAACAGTAGATGGAAATACTAAATTTAATGTATAATTGATTAAAAAAAAATTAAAATTGCAATTTGCTTGGATTTTTATGAAGACTTCCATTAAAGCTAGCACTGAATTTGAATTAAATGTATGAAAAAACCCTAGACAATAATATTGTTGCAGTGAGTTGCTTTTTGGACTACTACAAGAATCTCTGTGGCAATGCATGATTTTGAATGCCGTGAATGCTTATTATATTATGGCAACCCTTGTCAATGTGTACGTTATCTAAGGATTTGACAGCAACATTGTTATCTAATTCATTTTGCAAAAGTTTACAGTGTGGCCAACAATTCACTCCTAGGAGAATCCTGGCCTTCCAACCCTCCACAAAAAAAAAGAAAATTTTGTCTTGGAAGATTGCTCTAGACAATTGGTCATACTTAGATTGGTATGGTGCAAGAAGTACAAAACGCGCTTTCAAAATTTCTGCTTGTGTTACTAGGTCCTAAAACACAACCTTTAATTATTAACTTAACAATTATTAACTTAATTTTGCAAAACAAAACTAACCCTCCAGAAATGACCTAATGATATGCTGGACAGGTAAAACTCAAAATAGCTAAGAATTTTCAGTTCATCTACACTAATATCCATTATTCCCATATAAACAGCAGTGCCCAAATAATTCACATTGTAACTGTAGAAAAATCATGCTTCTGCAGGTTTGAATAAAAGAGGAAAAACGAAATTGAAGCTACGTCTAATTCTCTGAGAAAAAATAGTTTGTGTTTGTTGTGTTTTGAAAATCCTTAAATAAAAATTGTGAGGTCCAAATAACTTCAGTATTCAGTCACTGATGTGTGCCTATGGCAAAAGAGAGAAAACATTTTCCCTATCAAAAAGAGAAACTTTGAGATTAGTTCATACAAACTGCTGATGTTGTAATCTACTGGGTGGCTGGCTGCACAGAATCCAGATACTGTGCCTTTAATTACTCAGTATTAACAGTAAACTCAGATTCAAATAATGAATTACATTAAGCACGCAGTCAGCAAAAATATTCCTAAAAGTATTATTTTAGCAATTAAGGATAATAGTTAAAAGGTCTGCAAATTTATGCATAATGTAGTGATGCATTATCAAGTTTTCATGCAAAAATCCATTCTACAGAATGGTCTTTGTGTGCATATCTGTTTGTTGACAATCCAAAATAAAAAGCACAAACCATAAAAATGCTAACATGTGGTAAAGAAAATTTAACACACACAAACTCAGAATCAAAATTCTGGTTAAAATAAATGATAATTCAGAAGTATGTCGCTTGTATTGTCTTCTATGATGAAACCTCTCTCAACAAAATAGCCAGCAAATTTAACAGATCACTAATTAATAAGAACACATGATACAGTAATCTTTCTTTTTTTAATACATGACACTGTTGGAAATATAAAATGCATGATCTTGAAATAACAACAGCATCTGACTCCAATTACAAAAACCCTAAAGCACAGACCTACCTTAGGCCTAGAGAGAACATCTGAGATAGAACTGTCTATTTCACATTCAGGAGTGAACTTTAAAACACAAAGAACATACAGAAGATTAGGTGATAAAATCTAAATCTAAAATGTGCAATATGCATGGAAGTATTGTGATTCAGTAGACAAAGGATTTTTTTTTGATGTGTAAATTATTTAGAAAGAAAATAGTCAAAATCAGGCAGTTGACAACTCTGCCCATTTTTTGGCAATATGACTTCAATATTTGTGTTAGCTAAACATACTCTCTAGATCAAAAATGTAAAAATATTAAATCATCTAGTGACTCACTTGGTATAATAAGACAGTAACGTTTTAAAGTGATTACATCAGAAGTAATGCTAAGCCTATCTACAGCATATTTATCTGAGCCTAGACCCACAACAGGATTTGACAAATTTAATTTTCACTGCAAATGATCTAAAACTATCCATTAATTTTCAAAATTTGAGACCTTGAGACTACAATGTGCCACATATCAATGTCTGTAATGGAGCAAACCACAAAGACTGCAAGCTAAATGACACTGAACTGAATATAAAATATTTAAGAGTAAGGTAATCAAAGATTGGAGAACAGTTACTTTTACTGTAAAGTGTTTGTTCTTTTTCAGGCAAGTATTTTGAAAACTCAGAAATGTTGACCATTTTTATAACTGGGCAAACCAGGTGATTATGATTTAATGAAAACACCTATCTTTTCATCTGTTCATATACCAGTTCTCATCATGAAGATGTATAAATATTTCTATATTAAGATAAAGATGGCAAAGGACTTGATCTCTGAATATGGTAACATTGTCATTTCAACTTTTATCATTGAAGACCTTTACCTATTCCCTCAGCCCTAAACAGTAAAAGCCATAAATCATGCTGTTTTGTGAATCTCACAAATATAAGGGTGCTTTCAAAAAGCATGTTATGCAAATTTTTACCGCTATATAAATAAGAACACCACCGCAGGATGTCTTAAATATTATCCTAAGATACATCCACACACTTGAATATTGTTCTATTCATGCTGTAGAGGAATCCGTCTCAAAAAAGGCAAGTGACACACCTTCAGTTTATGTTACTTGGCCCATCAACTGCTGCTACTATAGCAAACCAAAAAACTATTATTAAATTTCTAAGACCTGCTAATACAACATGCCTAATATAGGTCAAGTGTTGAATAAACAAACAAACAAATAAATTTCTTCAGAATCAACACACTGATACACAGTTATATAATAAAATATTTTTTTTAAAAAAAGTGCAATGTTTGCCTTCTGGGCATTAGGTTTACCCTAAGACATTTGAAAACTGATCCATTTAATCCATTTGCTAACCCTTCAGTATCACCAGAACATACTTCTCTGCAAAGAAACAAGAGAACTGGTCTTACAACAGAGTGCCTGGACAGATTTGTTCTATGCTTTGTCAGATTCAGGTTCAACATAAGGAGTTAAATTTATTATTACCATAGATGTCTTTTTCTGTAACTGTAAAACACAGGATTACATTTTTTCTCCAAAATACTCCTCTCCTTTGCTTTCCTTTTCCCCCAGCTGTTCATACAAAACCTACTTAACTCATAGAATGAAAAATATCCACAATGGCTTCAGTTACTTATAATACTGCAACATACTCAATTAAGTTTCTCTTCTTTTGGTTTAACTATTCCATAGAGATATACGCCACTCATCCCTGCTGCATAAATGTTTTTAGGAAATATACCAAGATAGCAATAACATCCCTCTTTTACTAAAACAAATTTTACTAATCTCTACGTGACCTGGTAAACCATTAAGGATACCAATTATAAGATAGGGGCTCACCCACCTCTTTCATCCCAAGCAACAGTGTCCCATTTTAGAAAGACAGCTGGGAGACCAACCTCAAAAAAACCCCAACCAACCAACAAAACAAATAAACAAACAAAAAACACACCCTCCCAAAACAAAAAAACAACACAACAAAAAACCGATGCAGCACCATTGATATTTTCATGGGTCTACAATGTCAACAAGCACTTACAACGGGTCACTAACTCCCTAAGAATGTCTGGAATTTAAATGGACTCAGATCCTAATTTCACAGATTTCAGAGAGACTAACTATCTTTTAAGCTATTTTACAAGACATTTCTGTGAAGAATGAACCGTGTGGAAATATCCATCATCTATGATCCCTGGAAAGATTTCTTCAGTCTGTCAGTGATGGTGCTTTTTGAGATGAGAACAATAGACATTTTGGAAATAGAGAAGTCACACAAAGTTGCAGAGCTCGTAAGGAAAGAGGAACAGATGGTTTCACTAATGAGTTTTCTGAAATACACACCCTGTCCTCGGTGGACACAGTGCAGTAGCTAAAATGTTCTAGCAATTTTTTTCTTAAATAATTAGATCTTTTCTAAATAGATTTACGTAGTCAAATTATATTAATCTGTAAAAATCAATGAGCAAAAGGTCTGGGGTTTTTTTTGCTTGTACAAGGTGTTTTACGTGTTGTAATGCAATTCAAAGATACCAACATTTTCTTCATGTCATAGCAGTCCCAAAACAACCATAAGACTGAATTTTCACACTGTTGTAAATAAAGGCAGCTTCAACTTTTTTTTTTTTTTTTTGGGGGGGGGG
>RSEF01000013.1:7068621-7106553 GCA_003993805.1 Himantopus leucocephalus | reverse complement strand
AACTCTGAAAATTCCGTGATTCCGTGATTCCGTGAAATGAGCATCATGATATGCAGTTGGTGACTTCTAGAAAATAATTAATTCAGTAGTATTCAACGTCATAATGACAAATTAATACCAACTGTATTCTTAGCTTAAAATTAATAAACAGTATTGTTAATTTGCCATTACTATGAACAAATAAGACATTTGAAAATCATGGAAAACTTTGGAATTAGATATCTGCATTTTTAAAATGCTTCCTGAAATTTTCTTTCTTCATCTATATGCATTTTTACATTTGTTATGGTACTTTTTTTATGGTACAATATCACTGTGTGCATTTCTAAGAAAAAAAAGGAAATCACTATTGTCTTGCAGTGTCCTGCTTGGAGACAGGTCAGTAGTTTTAGCCTTTTAGTGTAGACTGTTATTACCATATTCTTGCCAAAATTATGACACTGACTACTATTTTTTGTTTCTCACTTAAAAAAATAAAAAATTGTGTAAACAAATGCAAAAATATGCTGCCATTATTTAGTAACCACTTTTTGTATTGCTTGGAGATTACAACAGTGCCTCTAAGGTGGAGTAATGACATTTACACCATTGCAAATGGATCAGCTGTCATTATGGGAGTGAGTTTAGAGCTCCTTTAATTTGCTTGTAGGTGAAGTGAAGGACTGCTGTCAAGCACAGATCCTTCTAGTGTCAGAATACTTGGACCACGTGTTACAACTAAGCGATGCCATTCAGCAATGTTATTACTCGGAATTCTCTGGGAGAATTCCCTACTAGCAGGATGTCTTGTATTGCCACGTGAATTTAAAGGGGATGTTTTGTGGTCAAGAAATTTTAACATTGGTAAAACCTGACATGTTTCTTAAGTTTTCACTATAGCAACTGAGTTATAAACCATTTAAGTTTATTATTTAGACGTACATTTTAGTAAATGTTCACTGTCACAAATGGAGATGAATGTCTGCATCCCAATGTTCAAGTGACACATACTATGCATTCCTATGTAATTAAGCATCTGCTTTGTGTGATCTATGGTTTTCCGTTTCAATATCCTTTCTAAATCTTAGCTGCAGACTTTGCTGTTGTGCAATAAATTTATGCAAAAAAACCCCCAAACAGACCTCTCAACTTGCATCATAACTTTTACATAATCACAAATTCTATCCTAAATTCCTGGTCTTTTGAATTATGAATACAGGATCTACAACTCCACAACTGTTTCCTGTATATAATTAAAGCAACCAAGTCTCCCTTTGCTTGCTCTTAGGTTAGAAGGAGTCTAAGGTGAGCAAGGGAAGTAGATGCGGTGAATCTGTGTCTCAGCAATACAAGCAAGCTTTGATACTCCCATGGACAAACACTACAGTTAAGTGGGCCAGTTAAGTTAAGAGAGACACACATACTGTTGCTCCTTAACCTATAAACTGGGAATCTAATGTAGAATACTTGAAATAAAAACAAACAAACAAACAAAAAAACCATTACAAGTTAGGGTGAAAAAGCTTCTCTGATGACAGCCAGTTTGTAGCAGTCTTTGGAATAATATATCCTATTTATCTCTGAGAGATAAAGGTATCTTCAGAAGTATGCATGGCAAGAAAAATACGCATTTGGTACTCTCAGACCTTACGCAGTTTTGGGAATATCAACTACTAAGCATTTAACTATCTAAAGAATTTCAATATTGGGCACTTTGATATCTTTGCATTTGCATAATAGCAGAGGAAAAGCTTCAAGGAGCCAAGTTTGGAATTAAACAACTGAAGCAGAAGTTCTTCAGTTAAGGTAAGTTTCTAGGTGCATGAGTTGTGAAGATAGATCTAGCTGAAATATGACAGTGGGGAAAAAATAAGATGAGAAAACTTCTTTTAACTGAAATTCTGATTTTCTATCGATTTTGAAATAAGCTCTGTCATAACACGTTAAATACTAGCCAAAAGGCAGATCAGTAAAAGTCCATTTTCATGGTGGATGGATGGTTGGGTTACCTTGCTTCAATTTCAAGTGAAAGCATGAAGTAAAAAGAAAAAAAAAGCTACCAATGGATGCTTTCTCTGCAATGTTGTCAAAGACTGATTAAAGACATTTAGTGTTAAATGAAGCCTTAGGAAATGTATTTATCTTTATTGTGCTTTCTTGTTAGCACAACACGTCACAGATAGGCAAACATAGAGAAATACACTGGAAGTTATCTGATTCAGTATGCAAGTTTCAACTGATTTATTTCTTAGAGAAAGCCATCCTCACTCTGTGGAAACTGAAGGAGGAAAGAGAAAGAATGAAGAAGCACTAGCTGACATACTCCTCCCAGGCAGTCTAATTCAAAAACGTCACCTTTATTTTGTATTACAGTGTTGGAGACTTTTCTCAAGTATCCCATAGTCATCTGTTGCTGGACGTTTGTCCAAACTTCCCACTCCCAGATCCTGACTATTAAATAAATATCACAGCCATTGGCACTGCCAAAGGCACTGCAGCCGTTTGGGAATTAAAAAAATTCCATACTTCGCTTCAAAATCATGACAAATAATTATGATGCTATTTCATTTTTTCTTTTCTATTAAGATAATAATAATAATAATAATAATAATAATAATAAATTTTTGGTGAGACAAACTGTCATTCCAACGTATAAAACTTTTATGAGTTTTAGAAAGGACACAAGCAATAAACAATGATGAAACATGTTAACAACCTTAAAAGCCCAAACCCTTTCTGGAGTATTAGACTGTACATTCGGTCATTTGTTCATTAACCATAATTCCTGTAAGATAAAATCTGAGCATTTTTTTCAGGAAAATGATTATCAGAAAGATCCATGCCCATGGTTAAAATTCCTAGTAGAATCTAAGTTTCTTTTGCAAACACAGATTGCTTAATTTTTGTGAATTAATTTGTTGTCATTGGTAAGTGTAGCTCTTTAAATTAAGAGTTTACAAAAACTTTTAAAATAAGTTAAAAATCTAAATTGAATATAGTACATCTCTGAAGGAAAGATTAGTTTAACAGCATTAATCATTCATCAGTGCATCATTCCAGATTTGCAGCTATAAATGCATCATAGGAATACAGTGATTATTTGGGACCAACACCCGTATTCCTAAAGGAAACAATTACTTATAAATATTTTAAGTTGGGTTTTTTTCTGCCTTCTCTGATAATTAATTCATTTTCAGTTGGTAGAATTAATTTGTTTTAATTGAAGAATATGTGCCAGTTGCTAGTTTAAAAAAGATAAAGGTTCTGATATTACCCCATTCTGTTCCATAAATTTTAATTTCATTTTTTCCTTCAGTCTTAGCTATGGTGAACAGTTGGCATTCACTCTTTGATACAAGTATTATTCTTTAAAAAAAAAAAAGAAATCCAATTATGAGATTTACAGAAAACCCCCACAAATTCAAGACAGGAATACACAAAAGCATTTCACCTCTACTTAGAATATACTTGATGGTTGTCAAAAGAATCTGCGTACCAAAATGATACTCACTCTCTCTTCACAAAACCTTTTAGATATGGCATTTAGGAACATCTCAGTATCTTAATACAAAATGTAGACTAAGTTTAATTCCTTAGAAGCAATTCACTATGCTTTTTGCAAGTCTTGGAAAGAAAATATTCCTCAATGCTCTCGAAGAATATGGCTTAGTTAAAGTACTGTAGCTCCTAAATTCGTAACATTTTTCTACACTAATTATTAATTTATCATCCATTATCTTCTGTTAGACTGTCCTTGTTCTAATAACAGATAAAAGAAAATGTGAGAAAAATATTTAGAACCTGAATCACTGAAACTTTCAAGCTACAACTTAGAAGTACTGACCTGAGCTACAAGTTTTTTAAAAGCCACAGCTGCGTGTAATTTATCTGTGTAAATTATGTGCAACTTATCACTTAGATATTATGGAAACCGGATAAATAAGTAAAATTGCATGACTAGAATCAATGAATACTAAGTGATAGGCACTCCATTTCTGAGCAAGTTCTTACTGTATGCCTCAAGTATGGTGGGGAAGAAGTCACCAAATGTCATGTGAGTTGAACCGTTAAAGTACAACAATCCTCTGAAACACATTGCTCAGTGTCCCTTCGTTGTTATAAAATGGAATTTATTGTATGATGGAAACGACTGTATCTAAGTATTCAACAGGCTTTACTGCATTAGGGGTGACATCTCTAGCAGACGATCAGGCGACTCCCTTTGTGTCTAAAGTTCCAATGCTATTTCAGAAACGTCCTTGAATCTAGTGCCAGCTCCTTTTGCTAACCAAGGACTTCTAAAATAGAGACTAAAAATAAGACTGCTGTTGTGCTAAGACTTTTGCTAGAATAAGCTGCTATTTTGATGAAGATTAGCTGTAATTAGAACAAAATAAGAGCTGGTCATTAAGTAGGTGAAGCAGGTATTGACAATGTTTTATAACCAGTAGTATGCAAAGGGCTACCAAACTCAGATTTAGCCTGATTTAACACTCACCAAAATCAGAGCTTTGCGGAAGATTTCATAAAACTATAGTTATTGCGAACACTATGGCATTAGTTCATAACTGGATTAGATTCTGACTGTTGTAAAGGTTTTCACTCTCTGCAGCATGAACAAAAAGGATGGGATTATATACGGATTTTTCAGTAAGAAATTATCTGCATACTCCAAGCAATAGACTTTACAGGCTAAGTTATTGCAACAGCAACTTAGCTGAAACCAGTTCTGATGGCAGCTGGTTACATACTTAAATTTTTGTGGCACATCTATATCCCATATCAGCCTTAAAAAGAGAGCATGAAATGAACCTGGTTTCACCTCTTTAGACAAGCTGTCTTGCCCAATGTATAACCAAACTTATGTTAGGTATTAACAACAGAGTTGTACTTATTCTTACATAGATTAACGAGATCTGAAAGCATGCTCATTCTGATTTTAAGAATACTTCTTATTCATAACTTATAACAGCTTTATTATAACAGCACTACTCTCTGGTTAAGGTGCTATATGTGAAAATACCATACAGAAATTTCAAAAAGGCCTCCAACAGAAAAACAGTAAATGAATTGGACTAAAGGGTGAATGTGAGAAGTTTTATAAATTGCTGAATCCATTCCCGTGGGTGAGGCATCCTATGGAAGTCCTTGTATGCACTTGGGGGATATTCATCGAACTGGGGAATTGCATGAAAAGAGTGAAGGAAAAAATAATGCATTTCTGTCTCAGTTGCTCGTTCCTTAAAAACACAGTCAAGTAAGTTGAGCTACTTACATCAGGTATTAAAAATGTCTTCATAGGAAGCACATTAGAGCATCTAACTCACTGCTTTATGAAGTAGCTTTTGATAATATCACGATGGAAAATGAAATTTCTTACATTTTTGTTTTATGTTCCAAAAATTTTATTGATTATAGCCACAAGTCCTACCAGACCAAGATAAAATAAGCTACAGGTCATATTAATGATACTCCAGACAAAAGTATAAAGTTACTGATGCTCATTATCAGTGTTATCTGAACAATTTAAAATTAGCAAAAGTTAGTTAAGTGTCCTAGTGACTTTTGTTTCCTAAGGTGAACAAAATTTTTCAGATTATCTGTAGGACAGTGTGAAAAGTTATGAAGATCACATGCCACATTGCACTAACCAAGGAAATGATAAATGTAATCTTAATGGATATTGCAGTTGGATAGACACAGATACATTTGGTAGACTGTGGTTGAAAGATACTCGTAAATAAATCAACAGAAAACTGAAATTCTGAACAAGCATAATCTGTCCAAGACAAGACAGAAAAAGCATTTGGTTTTACGGCTTGTCCATTCTAATACCTCCACTTGAACTTTCCCATGAAAAAAAAATATTAGACCATTGTTTGCTCTCTAAAAATAAAGAGATGAAAATTCTAATAGGTAGATAATACCAGCTCTGGTCATAGTCCTTCCAGCTCACAGATACTGCTAATAAAACTGAGTTTCTCCTCTGTTAGTATCACTAGTAGTATATTAATATTTATAGCTTAGCAAGCAGCATAAAGCTAACAATTGTTTACAGTCCAGGGGACACAGAAAATGCAGTAAAAGAAATCTAGTTTTCCTGAATGATAGTTCGTACATAAAAACACATTTTCAACTAAGACCGTTCAAGCTGGGTGGAAACATATTCATTATGAAAGTCTGTATAACATTTGGGAGGATTTATTATTTCCTTCCAATATTTCCCATGGGAGAGATGCAGTACCCACAGCAGAGGAGGACAAACTTAGAGATTGCTTAACCTACTTGGACATACATAAATTCATGGGACCACGTGAGATGCATCTAAGGGTGCTGAAGGATGTGGCCTGATGTCACTGTGAAACTATAATCTTTGAAAGGTCATGGCAATCAGTGGAAGTTCCTGATAGGTTTCTGATCACTGGAAAAGAAAGGGCAAAGCCGAGAGCAAAAAGGAAAATCCCAGTAGGCACAGGCCTGTCAGCCTCATCTCAGTTCTGGGGAAGGTTACGGAGCCAATTTGCTTAGAAACCATTTACAGACAGATGGAAGGCAAGAAGGGGATTTGGAGCAGCCAGTCTGGGTTTACCAAGGGCAAATCATACCTGACCAACCTCATCGCTGCTAGGATGAGGCGATTGGGTCTGTGGACAAGGCAAGGTTGGTGGATGTAGGATAGCTTGACTTTAGTAAGGCTTTTGACACAGTCTCCCACAGTCGTCATCTCATCAAATTGGTGAGAGACAGGCTAGATTAGTGAACAAGGTAGACAGAGAACTGGCTGGGTTGCCAGCCTCAAAAAAATCATGACCAGTGCTGGAAAGTCCCGCAGGCAACCAGTAAGCAGTGGTGTCTATCAGGGATCAGTATGGGGATTTGTTTTCATTATATAAACAACACTGGGATTTGTCTTCATTAATGCAGGTGCACAATGGGACAAAGTGCATTCTCAGCAAGCTTGTGGATGACAACAATTTGAGGGGCAGCAGTCAATATGCTGGTGGGCAGGGCTGTTATTCAGAGGGGCCAGGGCAGACTGGAGACATGGCTGTATGGGAATCTACTGAAGCTCAGCAAAGGGAAATGCTCACATCTTGGATGTAATAAACCCATGCACCAGGAGGGGCGGGCACTGACTGCCGGGACGAATCAGTCAGAAAAGGACCTGGAAGCCTGGGTAGGCAAAAAGTTCAACATGAGCCAGGGATATGCCCTTGCAGCAGAGACAGTCAATAGTATCTTGGGCCGCATTAGCAAGAGCGCAGCCAGCATGTCCAGGGGAATGATCCTTCCTTTCAATTCAGCACTGGTTAGGCCACATTGTGTCCAGTTCTGGGCTTCCCAATAAAAGAAAAATACTGACACAGTGAAATAAGTTACGTGGAGACCACCAAGATGGGTGAGGGTAGGGGAATATGGCATACATGAAGAAGCATCAAGAGGTAGGTTTGTTCAGCCTTGAGAAGAGATGGCTAAGGGGACACCTTATTGCTTTCTGCAATTCTGTGCTCAGAGTATACAGAAAAAACAGAGAAACACTCTTCTGAGAGGTGCACACCAATAGGCTGACAGGCATTAAAAACATGTTGGAACATGGGAAATTCTGATTAGACATTAGGAGAAAATTATTTATTTTTACCATAAGTGTGGTCAAATATGGGATCAGAACGCCCAGAGAGGTTACAGAATCTCCATCCCTGGAGGTGGTTCAAGACTCAAGTGTACAAGCCCTGAGCACCCTGCTCTACCTAGACCTACTGTGACCAAGGGGCTAGATTAGATGACCTCCAGAGGTCCTTCTTAAACCAAGCTGCTGTATGATTCTACAAGAGCAAAGGATCTTAACAAAACAGAGGAAAAAAAAATACTGAAACAATTCATGCTACTGATCCATCCCCCGATTTCTCTTCCTGGTTTTTTTTTTTGGTTGTTTTGTTGTTTTTTCTTTTTCCTCCAAGTCAGCATTGCTATCTGAAACATTAGCCTGAGCCTTTATTATTAAATACAACATTCCTTTATTCAAATGTAATGAAAAGCTCATTATGACTTTCCAGCTACCAGTGCAAACAGTGTACTTAGCCAAACAGTAATTGTATTGGTCTTCCTTCTATTCCAATACTGCTCTGAAACTTGTGTCCCTCAAATGAATAATTACCTACAAAATAATTAAATGTTGCTGATATGGTCTACTCATCCCACTTGTACATAGAAACAGCAAAGTCTGTCTTCCCTGAAATCTATCTCCGTCATGTTGGATAAGCTTACTGCCCATCACAGGGCTGGCATCGATCCCTACTCAATTACAGATGAACATAGCACCATATTAAAAGACAAATAAGGTTTAATTTTAATCACAGGCAGCCTGTAAGACCATGTTCCATTACAGATTAAAAGAACCAATTATTTTTAAAAGTAAAGATTTAATGAAAGGCCTTACTAATACATAGACACATTGCTCCCTCTGCATTCTAAGTCAGACTCTGCAGTAATGGTTGAAATTGCTGCAAGCAATCTAAGCAAGGCATGGGGATGCATCTTGGAGAAAAATGTTTCTTCTTCAAATCACAAATACGCTTTCTCAACAGGGTTTCTTTTGTAAGATTTCCTCTTTAAAAAGTGTAAAATCACAGACCATTTATAGACAACAAATTAACTCCATGGCCAGAGTTTTATTTTCACTAAGACAGAGTAAATGCAAAATAATTGCATTTAAGATGACAGAAATTCCACACTAATGACACCGAATGCTGCTGAAATCACTTTATCCCAGATTCAGAAAGGTAGTTAGGAGCCTAATTCTCATTTGAATTCAATGGGAGTTAGGCACCTACACATCTCTGAATGTAGACATTATAGTCTTCCATCTGTAACAAAAGAGCTGGCTTGCATAATTAACTCAGGAATCTAGGTCATCAGAATTCTTATTTTCTTGCTATTCATTCTTTAGTACTAGTTTCCAATCTTCCTTGTTTATTGAGTTACTATAATGTTTGTGAGACTGTGAGCTAATAAAAATGTAGCTATAGAATGCTGTTGATATTAGCTCTGAGAATGTGAAGAGATAAATGTCTATTTTTAGAGAGACATCTACTCACTGGATAATCAGACAGTGGTGTTGGCTATGGTATGAATGCAATTCCACTTGTACTGAGAAAGTATGAGAAGTCATATATACACACAAAGATAGGATCTCATTTTTTAAAGCTATTTTTATATAATGCCATGCTTTTGTTTAGGAATTTTACATACACATTCAATCAGAAATGCTTTAATGCATGGTAAATTCGCTTCTTTGTTTTTTGTTTTCTAAATTTAAACCTACTCTTTTTAGAAGTGTTAAAATTAAAGCACTATTTACCAACACAGACATTGTTATATCAATCTTACAACTATCATTTAGAGTTAAAAAAATAACTAATACCTTGTCTATAAAGCACCAGTATTTTGTCTGCCCCCCTAATCTTTGAGAAAAAGTGTATCAAAAAACCCACTAAGTTAGGTCTGTAGAATGAGAACCTCAGGAAAAAAAAAAAACAAACAAAAAAAAAGCAGGTATTTCTAAAACATTTTAGGGATCTCCTATCAAAAGGTCATTTAGAATCCTTCTGATGATAAACAGAAGACTTGGGAAACCTTCTCATCTACTTATGGTCAGTCCTTCTTGGTTTTATCTTGCTAAATTTCTTTTGGTTTTGTCCTCACTAATTCCTGAAGGAAAAAAAAAATCTCAAGCTTCCCTACATTTGTTAGATATTCACAAAGAGAATACAGGAAAACAGCAACTCATAATACAGGTGCAATGCAAAGATGCAGTTTAAGAAAAAAGCCAGTGCGTTCATTTTGCAGCTGGGATTCTACCCAGTTTCTCACACGCACACATACATATACAGAAGTAACAGAAACTAGTAACTGAGTCTACCAGGCTTTGGGACAACCAGGCTTGTGCACAACTGAGTCCTTACTTTCAGGCTGGAATCCTGATCCACACGGAAACTCCTATGTTAGCATGCCTTTCATTAGCAGTAAGTGGGGATAACAGTTTTTTAAACAGAAGTAACAGGTTTCACAAAAATATTTAGAAGACGCGAAGGTAAAGATCATTTTTTAGCTGATCTAATATCAGTTCAAGTAGAGACGTGGATTACTGGGCCAACTATGATTTTAAGATCAACACAATTCTTTTATTATACTGAATTTTAGAAGTGAAGAAACAGTTTCTTGCTTTCAAACACCAAACATATTGTACATTAAATTTATTATCACTTGATTTTTGAAACTTTCTACTTTATTGCTATCTATTCTAAATTCTGTCAGTAATTTCAGCAAAGAAGAAATACATTTTTACACAAGAAAAGTTAGGGAACATAACCAGTACTTCCAAAAGGCACTTCTGCACTTGCTATGCATTCAAAAGTTAAGACCTGTGCATTAAAAATGTAAGCCGATAGCTCACGCTGAAAATGTCACCTGCTATACTCTTATTCTAGAAGAATTTCTTTTCCTGTTTTCTTTTACAGATTGAAAGGCCTCACTAATGTGTTTTAGCAGAAACCTAGCTAAGTAGCTGGCCATACTGTCTACTATATCCTTGCATGCATTTCATCTCTGTAAGCAAAATACTCTTCAAAATATGCACTTTTGCATGCTATATTAAACTATCATAAAATGCATCTTTATAGAGTCCACTGAGTAACTTTACCATTCTGCGCTTTATTTAGCCAGAGATGGTCTGAATTAAGGTATTCAGCAAAAGTGGTAGTCCTCCCTCCCGATTTGTATTTTCAGCAGTCACAAATAAGATTTTATGTTACTAGCTATTGTGAGAACTGATGTTGTTATTTTACACAGACTAATAAATGTCTTTATTCTCCCTGTGAATAACAGCACTGAGACATTCACAGGAGATTGTTGGTGTCACAGATGGTAATTAGGTGCTTGATTCTGACATGGCCTTCCACAAGGTCTTATATACCTCAAATTTATGTTCTGGTACATATGTATATTATTTTGGGAAAAATTTACAAGCATAGTACTGCAATACGTAGAGATATGTGTACATGAACTTTCCTTTGAACAATAACTCAATATAAAAAACAGTGCACTCAAAGTCTAAAATACTTAATAAAAATGGCCAGTTTTTATAAGCATCATTTTAAAATTAACTGAGTAGTTTTGGCTGCATAATCATACCCCTGAAGGGATGCAATAAAATATAAATTTAATCAAATACATTTTTAGAACAGGCTTCAAGCTAGCGCGTGTACAATTTTGACCCAAATATCTAGTCATGAGTATAATATCAGACCTTTAATTATAATTTCTATTATAATTGTTCTATTGAAGAAAATGTAGCCAGTGCACTTACCTGCAATTATGCACACACAGTCTGTGGAAAGAGTAGATAAAGACTCTCCTGTGAACCGTCACTTGCTGAGCAAATTCACCCAACTGGTTTAATTTCGTTTGCCCTCAGTCTGTCGTTACAGTGATTACATCTAAATGAAAAGACAAGGAAACACCAAAATGAAAAAATCACTAGATTTATTATTTAAATTTTCAATTTGACTTTTATTCTTGAACAATCAGAAAGTTAGGGTTACAGAAAATATGTTGTAAGAAAAATTAAGTGTTTTGTACAATTTCTGATTATAGCATATATGAATATCTTATCTAATTGCTGAAATGTATGGCCACGCCGAGACTCATTGCAATGTGCACCTGGTGTTCTGTGATAGGTGCCCTGTATTTTACTTCTAAAGTGATTGAGATTTAAAAGCCCATAAAGAAAAGGCCGTTTTTTACAATATCTACTGTAACATAGCAGACTGTTCTTCAGAGCTAAATACTCTTTTTAGGCCGCAATTTAAAGAAGTTTTCTGTGACACTACAATCTGAAGCAATACACAAATGGTGATTTGAAATATTCATATGCTAATATATATACATTACATTATAATAATATACATCATCTTGTAATAAAAACAATTTCTATTGCAATGTAGCATCCACACTGCACTGTGGAGCATGCACTGCACGCTCTGTTACCAATATCCAAAGAATAGTAGAAAGCTCTGTAAAGTATGGATGCATGGATTCAACAAGCCCACGCTTCCATCCGTATGAGGCCCTATTTATAGAAAGGAATTAATTCTGGAGGTACCTCACTGTCTTATATTGTATGTATTATGAAGTAACAGTATTACACTTTCACACAGTGCACCACTTTTTTAAAATACAGATGCTATAAACACACTAAAGCTATTCCAGGAAGAAACTAGGCATAATACTTGTATCCAATGGCCCAGGACTCCCCTCCTCCCATCTAATCCATAATTTAGGTACTTCTCTGGAAAATATCAGCTCCTTGTCACATTTTATAGTTGCTTCATGTAGCCCAAACTGTCATTTAATAAGTTATATAATACAATTCAACCCAGTATAAAATGGTCAAAAATCTTCTTCCAGGGAATTCCAAGCTACAGTATAATTTACTGTCAGATATACTGTCAGTTCTTTTGAACATAAGCCCTATATGGAATGTCACAAGAAGCCTGCTCCTCCCTGCAAAATCTAACTCAACCTTGAAAATGAAAGAGTTGTTACCTTAGTCTGTTGGGGAAATAGTAGTAATAAATGCTAGACTACTAAAGAGTACCATAAAATAAATTTCAACCCAAAGCAAGCAAACTAAAAAAAAAAAAAAAAAAAAAGGAATTTTTTTCCACATACAGAAATTGAAATGCTGCTATGTAAAACTTTCCAAAATGAGAGACAGTAAAATTATGAAAATGATATAGAGATTAAATAGTAAAAGACATTTTAGAAAATAAGAATAATGGCTCTAATCCAGACTGGTACTATTGTATGTATGATGGCCAGTATTAACTATTGCAGCAATTCTGCATGCTCACTGCTGCACTTTGAGGTATCGATTAACTTCAATACAAAGTTAACTATTACCAAAAATCTTTGAGGGAGTAGTTCTTTCTAGTAAATCCCAAACATACTATTTACTCTATCGATTATCCCATACCTGTAAAATAGGGGCAGGGCAGTGGTGGTAATTAAGCCATGTATCAATAATTTCATTAATTTATTCAATTGATCAGATATATAAGCATGAAATAAAGACAAAAAACGGAAAAATAAAACAAGCATACTGAGCCATGCTGGCCTCTCAAGCAAAACAATGCTGACTGTAAGTATTTTTTCCATCATGTGACAGATTATCTAAGCAGTACTAATTACATCACCTCCTCATCTTGCTGCCACTACATACTCAATTGCTATGGGTTGGTTTCTTACCCTGAGGCTATTGATACATTGATACTAAGAATGGTCTAACCACAAACCAATGAATCTGCCCCCCGGTGATTTTATCTTAGATAGAAAATGTTAAAAAAAAAATTCAAATATCTTATTTAAAAAAACCCAGAGATGTTAGGGTCAGTTTCTGACAAATCTGTTTTGCAATTAGAAACCAGCTTGATCACACAGATGTCTAGGTAACACTCCTTTATATTCTTTATATACAAAGCAACAAAACATCTTTCCAGACCTGCTACAAACACATACAGCATAATGACTTTCATGAAGAAATATCTGTTGTCATAGAAGTGTTCAAAAGGCTTACCTCTTTATTTAGATAACAAACAATATGTACCAGAGCAACAATAGGTAGATTGCTATCAAACATTTTATCTTTAAAAATCCTAACACTCAGCACATCAACTGTGCAAATCATGATGTTAACTACAACAATATGATACCTATTTACCAAATATTTAATGACTTAAATTGAAATCTGGTCAATATGTTGAAGCAAAATTCCTTACTTCAGAAAAATACATCATGATTTTTAAAGACATGCATGATCAACATCCATCTTCATATTAGTGCATTACATCAGACATGACTCAAAATGAAGAGCATCAACTACCGGGACCATCAAAACCCATGGAGTAAGAACAGCTTTATGGAGCTAAATTATTCATTTTATATGAACGTTATAGTAATCTTCTCTAGCTGGTTTTTTTTTTCTATTATTATTATTATTATTATTTTATTTTTATTCCGTAACCGTTGCACTGACAAGTTACACAGTTGAAACTGTAATTGTGATTACGGTGTAACTTGAGTTACAACATCTCTGATAAATGTAGATTTTTTTTTTTTCCTACAACAGATACAATTAGTAGCACATCCGGCCACTTATCTCTTCTCCTAACAGTGACCAAGAAAGATATATCTGTTAAAGAAACATATTTATGTAAAGGTACTTAGCTGGTCACATAATTTTCTGAACTGTCAATATTGGGAAAAAGCCTTATTGTAAGGCTGAGAAGTCATGTTATTTGCTGTGTAAATCGGACTATTCAGATTGATCACTGATGCCACATACATATTAAAAATACATGATAGACTTGCATGTATTTTTTCTGCATGTACAGAAAAGGGAAGTTTTGTCTAATGCCACCCTGGACTCTTGCTCATATTTGTGCTTTACACAGGAAATTCAGTAGGAAGGATAGCCTTATGTACCAAATACCACATACCATGTCATTCTCCTCTCCATTTCAAGACATTTCAAGAAATGGACGACATAAGAAGATGCTTTGCCATGAAAAACGGTATCCATTTTACAGTAACAGTATGAGTCAATAACACAGACCGGGGGACAACATACAGCAGGATATCCACGGTTACCCACTAAGAATCCATGTAGAAACATGATCTTTAGAGTTGTGGTAGGAAAATACCACATAACAGCCCACTAAGAAACATGAAGCTTCCTTTCAATGAAAGCAAAAGTTCCTTTTAAATATAATCAGATATAACTAGCAGCTGCAGAAGTGGAGAAAGCTCAACAATGTTATCAACATTAACAAAGCCAAATATTTATGAGAAAGAATATAGGGGGAAAATGCCTGCTAGTGTGCCTTTTATGACACACATATCCATGGGATGCAAGAGAATATTAGAAATTCAAAGACTGCCAGTGCCTGACAATAACATAAACAAGGATGTACAAGAAAGAAGTCGAATCTGTACTACATAATAAACATATTTACCTCTCTCACGCTTAGAGTTACTGCTACTGAAAGACTGGAAAATAACTGAATTCCTGAAACAGGTTAGCAGGTTTGGCCATTTTTTCTGTAAAATTTGTAAACCCAAAGTATTTCACATACACTCTCGAGTTTGATTTTTTTTTGTTTGTTCTTGCTTTTGTTTGCTATTGTTGATAAAAGCCTAGCAGTTCTTCAGCAAGAATTTACAGCTGTAGCAATACTTATAGGTCATCAGCTTCAACTAGTCAGGCTGACACAGTAAATTTCTGAACACCAAAGGCACAGAATCCAGAAATCCCCTCATTTAAAAAAAAAATGAAAAAAAAAAAAGGAAATTAAAAGAAAAAAAGAAAAAGAGGAAAAACAAGTATGTGTGTTGGGGGGAATAAATGATCATCTTCTATTTCAATGACAATTCCTTTAGCTACCAGACTATACATTTTGCAGGAGTAGGAGCTCCATCCTCTTTTGAAACTTTCACAATACACTGAAAATTTATGAAGATTTACTGGGAGAGAAAGAGAGAAGCTGACAGAGTGCAACTCTATCTTTTCAGTCTACAGTGCCTTCACTTGGGAAGCTTGACAGGCTGTGGTCCACATTCAAGGTTTGAATAGTCAATACAGATTTTGAAAAGAGCGAGCAACCCCTTTTCTTCTAATAAAAAATTGTGATTACATCTAGGAGACAATTCAGAGTCCTGGGTCCCAAAGGAAAGGTGGTGCATCACTGCAGTCTGGAAGAAGGCCACTGTGGTTCACCAAGGGGCAGAATAGAGAAGCAACTCCAGGTCTACTGAGGGGATTAAGAGCTACTACTGAGCTTTAGGCAGGTCCCTCAACAGCATGGAAGATATTCTGGGTCCAGACATTAAATAGCTAAAAGATAGGCACCACACGGATGAGTTTTGCAATATCCTGGTCCTTTATTTAGGTGGTTTAGTTTTAAATAATTTAGGGAAATTAGAAATTTACTAATGGAGACTTCTTGGTCTAGCCATCAAAGATGAACCAACTTCTAGAAGCATAAGTATCACAGATTCAAAGTGCAAATGCACACTTCTAATACTGCAAGTGATTAACCTCTGTTGCAGTTTATTGAGTGGTATAGTACACTTACAAACTCTAGACATTTTAAAATTCAGAACTGGATTTTGATCAAAGTACAGCTCTATATCAAAAAGGAAGTCCCACGTCTGTGGTATGCAGGATGACAACTGTTGAAAGATCAGCTTGTTGGTCCTTCAGGAAATTTTATTATACAAATTCAAAACTGATCTATATGGGAGACTACTTGGAACACAGCAGAGCTTACACATCCGTGCAGACAACTGAGTACTGGACCAATTCAACTTAAACTTAGTTGGCTAGCAAGCTTCAGTAGTACTCTAAAATGATAAGATGCAAACGAGACAAACCAATAGGAATGAAAACTCCAAGCAAATGGTTTATTTTTTCCCAACTCAGTCCAGTAACAAGGAGGTGATTCAAATTATTCAGCAGATGGCTCAAATGTAAGAACAGCTTGGTAGAAGCGGGACAAGGCTAATTAGAGCATTATGCCTGCCCCTTTTCTTCTTTGCTTTAATTCCCAGATCACTCCCTCCTCCCTCCCATAGAGTGTATCCAGCCTCCCCATTTTCTCTACAGAATATCATCTTACACTTCAGCAATGCTCTTTTGCAGCAGCATACAGTACAGAACTCCTACAGAATAAGCAAGAGATTTCAGCTAAACAGGAAGCCAGAGGTAGTGTTCTCCTCTTGGCAGGTATGCTACACTTTTCAGTTGCTCTCAGGGAAACTGCTCTTTTGCTATATTCTCAGCTGTTGAAGTTAAAAGCACCTCTAAATACCCTATGAATGTTCATGTGAATTGATGATTGTGTTTGCACCACCTAAATTAAAATTATGCCAACACGTAAGATTGAAGGCCATAGATTTCACACACCTACTAAATTTAGACTATCAGAAAGCTAATTACATGAGGCCTTTGTGATCCCACAATGTAAGCAGTGTCTCCATATAGACAACCAGAAAGCTATAAGGCACAGGTGTCCATGGAGAGCCAATGGAAGATTTGGTCCCTTGTGCAGCTATTACAGTCTCAAGGGCACATGATTTGCCATAGCTGTAGGCTTACACTGCCCCCATAGTATATTAAGACATGCTTAATCATATCATCCTCTCTTTAAACAGGAGCTAGCTGACAATTGTTCACATACACTGTCATTGATCTAGGATCAGAATTATCTTCCCTACCCAGTATTGCTTCATCCATTTTGTATTCATCTTGAAGACTTTTGTGCCTACAAACCACAAGATAGTTGCATTGGAATGGAGAAGGTTATTGACATCCAGAAGGTTGCAAGTTTATATCAGAGAACAGGAAAACCATTTTGTCCTGTGATACGCGTCAAACTCATACAAGCAGCCAGGAAAAAAAAATCGTATCTGCCTATGTGAATGAATAACTAGTTCTCTATTTCACAAACAGATGGTGTTATTATACACGTTCGGAATTACCTCCCATCTAATGCAGAAATATAGCAAACATGAACCCTGGGGCCACCTAGTAACTTTTCTTTGCCCATATAATTTAAAGTAAGTGTGATGGCTAATTTTTTTTCTTGTTTAAAACTACATCAAGGAAAGGGATGGGAATCCGTTATACAAATCTTTTATATTTAAGATAATCTAAATGTGTGTTGCTCGAAAAGACTGCCACCAACATTATCTTAGCATGAGATAAATGGGGATTAGAATACAACACGGTCATTTAACACTGTCTTTTTTTTTCCCCCCCGAGCAGAAACTACTACAATCCTATCTGTGTTGAGCCGTTGTGAGATATGCAGTGTTAAGAGACCTATTTTTTTTTTTTAATTTTTTACTTTTGTTGACAGACATGTTGGTGAGATTGTGACTGTAAATTAGAGTGTGTTCATGGAAAGCAAGAGGGAATTTGAGTTGAATAAATTTGAGAAAGTTTCTGGAGTTTTTTAATTAAAACAATGTTCTATTTCAAAGACATAAGCATGTTGGTAGTTACCTAGGTGTGACCTTAGCATAACTGCACTGGAATCACTTTAATGACTCTACATTTATACCCAAGGAACTGAGAGTAAAATTCATAATTCATCCTTTCTTCTGACATGGTATGTCAGATGGACAGAAACAAATAAGAGCTAAGTCTCAATGGTCAAGAATTTCTGATCTACCAGAATTAAGTAAGCTTTTCCATGAAGCACTACCTCAACGCAGAAGTCATTTAAAGAGTTGAAAAATAATATTATACCTAACATTAAGGGACCAAAGGTTATTTGTGCAAAGCTTCTAAATCTGTTTCTTGGAACGGAAGATCGACAGAGACCTAGACTCGAGGTGTCTCTTAAGTAATAATAGAATTTAGAAGACCAATAACAACCCAAAGCCTACATATTGTCACAGGAATAAAAGCTTTCCTAAACTGCGAAGGAAAAATACAGTTGTGCCAGCCCTTCTGGTTTTCTGAAGTGCAGATCCATAACTGCATTGGCTATACATTAAGAGAGCACCAGTACAGCTGGAGAAAACAACTGGGAATCAAAATACCCAGATTCTAATAACATTTCAGTATGAGACATGAATTTAATGTGGCATGCTAAAACAATCACATTTAGCAAATTTTTAGAAAGCAGGGTTGAAACAGTGTTTAATACTGATTATGAGATTGAACTCCAAGCAGACCTAAACAAACAAATGAAGATTTTTTTAAACTTTTTTTTTTTTTTAAAGTCTCTAAAAAGTAAATGCAGTTAGAGCTCAAGATTTCCACAGCATCACGAAACAGTAATCTGGAGGTACAAAAGCCAGGCATATATCATCTATCTTGAAAAATGCTTTTTCGTAGGAGAAATTACTAAGATACAGAAGTTAGCAGAGTAACGACAAGATCTTCAGATTTCTCTGCACTGCACTCCCCCACAGACACTCAGATGAATCAGTGGCTGAATGTAGCCACGATAATAAAGAACAGTACATACACAGCTTTAAATCATTCTCATCCTTTGGAAACTAAGGATCACAAGAAAGAATAAACAGACATCTTCACTTTTCTTAATAAAGCTGTTCCTGACTTAATAAGACTGAACCCCAAGAAATATTTTATTTTTGCCTCTTGAAAAGAAGCAAGTGGTTGAAAATACCTTAATTGGCTTACACATAACCAAACCCCTGCAGAAATTTAAGCGTCACAAACAAAAGCTATTGTAACTGGCCCAGTGAAATAATCAAGTCAATATCACAAACAAGGCCTACAGTAATATGAAATAGTATTGTAAAGATGATCCAACACAATTTTCCACAAAACTTCAACCATCGTATTTAGGAAATGCATTGTTATTCACATTCAATGTCTAGGTTGCAGTAACGCTCAGCCAGGTCAACATACAGTTTCGCATATAATCTGAAAACACAAACAATAATCTGTGACCCAAAGAGATCAGTCAATTTTAGCTTATTTTACATCAAATATTATAACTTCCAGCAATGAATGTACTAGCATACTGTTTTTAGGAAAGCAAACTGTGAAAACCACCATGCAAATGGAGTAAGTTTTGTACGATATTATTGTAAAAATTCTTGTAGAGAGGGGGAAATCAGTACAATACAACAATATGAAGCTGAGATGTTTTAATCATACCATCTGTGTTGTGGAACTAAATAGCAAAAGGGTGTTCCTATTAGTGTCTCTAACAGTAATTGTTATTTTAATTGGCTGAAATAAACTCTGTTGCCCCCAGGCCAGTCATAGAACTATGTTGGTGTAAAGCTTTCCCTTCAGAAGGCAGAAGTGAAATGAAAAACTTGCCCTTTGAATAATAAAGAAGCTAAAATAAAGAAGAAGCTAAAATAGAATTGTTACTAATTTTCATCAAGGTTGAATGTGGGGTAAAAACTAAAAAAAAAAACCCCAAAAACTAGGATGAAGTACAGTAGCATAAAGTTTCCTGGGTACTAAAGCTTTCTGGTATTACACAATATTTTAGTCACGCATCTGGTATGAAAATTCATGCAGAAAGGACGGTCTTGTAATGATTCCATCTCGTAGCCTTTCTGACAAGAATCCCACATCAGTGACAATTATCATTAATAATTTGGGTGATTTAACACTTATTGGAAAAAGAGGACATTAAAAATAATTTTAAAAACTTACCTTTTGAAAAAATATCATTTTAATGATCATATTACACTGCAAATTCATTGGATTTGTGATATTTAAAAAAAAAAAGCTTCTTCATATCTTAACATGCAGAGTGTAAAAAAAAATCTGTGTATAACCCACTTGGCACTTTTACTTCTAATCATTTGATATCAAGAATTTGCAATTTTTCTGTCTGAATGCTTACTGAGAAATATTTTGTCAAGTCTTATGTACATGACAACAATCTTGCTTTCACTTTTATGTATTCTGCAATGCACTTCATGTGAAATTAGTCTTCATTTGCAACAGCAAATTTTTTAGCATACGCTCAAGGCCAAACCATTATACAGATTTTGATACCCAAAACATGCAGCGGTAGAACCAAGGTGCCTAACCAGTTAATCTTAGATGCTTTTACTTAAGTGTGTATGTGCACCTGAATCAAGCAATATCAAACTCTTCATCAGATAATAAAGCAATCAATCCCTGGTGCTTATCTCAATTCTCTACCTAGAACACATCCACAAAGTAGCTGTGCTCATGTCTCCTTTAAGAAACTGGAAACAGCAGGCATACCCATTGCTTACGTGTAGGACATGCTATTAAAAAAAATAAATAATCTAATAGCTTTGGCCTAATAGCTTTATTTAGAAAAACATCTGGAGATAGTGGTAGGAGTCATCCTTACAGTCAGCAGGCCAATTACAGCATTTTGCTGAGAACGTGCAGGCCTTCAGTTCAATTCTGTCTTTCTGAAGGTATTCGGATCCCTATCTCCTACCTTACCAAGAGCCTCCTAATCCCTGGGTGATAAGATTTTTTAAGGGAATGTTTTACCACCCTCTTTACACTGGATCACCAGTGAAATTAAAGATTCCCTACTGCTCACAGGAAAACAAAGCTACGACACGTGTGAATTTAGACCTTGTAACAACAACTGATGTCCTTCTGATAGGCTTCTTGAAGCATGGATTGAAACCTATTTCCTCCCCATTTGAAATAGACAGTATCCTAACAAAGGAAAGCTTTAAGACAGTGTTCAGCATTTCCGATTAGATATTCTAAGAAGCTCTCTGCTCAGCAGGGCTACTGCTGTATATTCTATCCAAGGATGATTAACTCTCCCTAGAGATTTCTACAGTGCCTTAGGTTGTTATACGCATGGAGTTCTTTCAGTTTTCCAGCTTTTAAGTACTCTACATAGCTAAAGTCCAATTAGTTGGGCCCTTTGTAAGCAGTAGGCATCTTGTCATGTTGCAATTGCTTCAATGTTGGAAACAGTTGGTGTATATTAATTTTAGGTTCGAGCAAATATACCACAAGGAAAAAAACATACAAAATATTTTTGTCTCAAAGGCAAGGAAAAATTTATGGGCTCTTCCTGCTCCTGTATCTAAAAAGCAATTGTTTACACTGACTTATATATTTAACTCTGTCCTGGTTTTCTACTTCTTGGAGAAGATGATATTAAAATAAAATACATGAAGGATTTTGGTTAACACTGAAAGAAAACTTGAGCTGACTGAATGACTTGTTGAGAGTAAAAGCTTTTGCTGCAGGAGATTGTAGTTGTCCGAGGTCTCCTGCAGACTGAACCCTCCTGAAAGACTTTAGGACTTTCTGCTATTTCATTTCATATCTTCACCACCCCATGCTTAATAATAGTGTTTTAAGGGATCTGTAAAGAAAAGAAAGCTGCTTTTTTTTAAAAAAAAAAAAAAAGAAATAACTTCAGCAATGTCACCTTGTTGCTGATTGTGCTTGCCATATTTTAAGGTATAGAAAAGACAAACTGTGCATTGGCAAGTAATAAAACAGAAAACCAAGATTTCATCCTATGTTGAAACATAGGTCTTGTCATCAAGAAAATAAAAGTAGTGTTCTACATTTTAAAGGACTGAACTTTGAGATAACTATGGTTGCATGTCTCATGTTATAAAAGGTTTTCACAGTAGCTGTATTGTAGCTTTCTAAAACAACAGCCGTTACTATTTAAAACTTCAAGTTTTGCCAGATTTTAGCAACAGTAGTGCCCCCAACTTATGTTTATGTCTTCTGTTTAATGGACTTGACATACACATTTTGGCTCTATGCTTCCACAAAAAAAACCCATAAAATCCAAGAACAAATAAGTTTGGACGTATTGGAAAGACAAGACATAGTATTTCTCTGATTAAGAGTAAAAGGCCACAAACTTTGTATTGCCCAGACAGTGCAGGCTCTCAGTACTTGTGTGGGCTTGTTTAGCTCTGGTAGCAATTGTCTAGCAATTACACAAATTGTTCCTTGAATTAGTTTTAGTTAGTTTTAATTTATAGTGATGACAAGTAGTTATTCAGCACAGAACGAATGAGCTATCGTTCTAGCAAAAGTGTTCTGCGGAAGAGTACATACACAGTATGAACAGAAGCCCCAGGATATAAGCACAAATCCCAACGATCAGTCAATGATCGGTTTGGGAGTACAGCCTTGTTTTATTCCAGTGAAACCAGTTTTAGAGAAAACATAGTAAACAAAGACTGAGCAATGGAACCAATGGAAACAAAAAAGTACCAAAGTAGGTTACATCTTATAAAAACAAACCAAAATTCACCCTAAAACTGAGGAGGAGGAAGAAATTCCGAACATTACAGGGCTCCCAAAAGAAAGGAGAAAGAAGCCTCACTAGCATCACAGCCCTCCTGACAAAGGCCTCAGGATGCTGACAGCTTTTTGTAATCCCTTCTGTAAACCTAGTACCCAGAGGGACACTAGAAGCGTGAGAATGACACCAAAGAAAAGCAGTAGGCACCACAAGGTTTTTCTGTATAACCATTTTTAATGGCATTGTTGAAGTTTTCCTGTGTTTATATCAACTATGCATTACGTTATTGCACACAGACTAACAATTTGGACTATTCAATTAGCCTAACTAAATTCTTGCCTTCACATGTAAAGTGTGTCCTCCTTTCTACCCATAACAAGATGTTGAGTGTGATGACCCATCAATTCCAATGCTAAGTCTGATCACTTGTAAGGAATGCTTTTCACATCTTTTTGTAAGCTGCGCAATTTTTCATTCTAAGCATTTATTTAATGGCATCTCAGGCGTTCCTTATAATTAATTGTCTTACACATGCCATTAACTCTACCGAGGTCACTGAAGATCTTCCTGTAAGTATAACAAAGTGGTTGCTAAGGTTTTGATTACAAATACTCAACGAGGTTTTTTTGGCCACTATTTGATTAATAATTACAGAACACATCACATTTTGGAACTACAACATATAACAATTTGCATTTGTTTTCAGACTGATGGAACTGGTTATCTTCAGGTCACTGAATGCCTTTGGTAAAAATTCTACCACAGCGGACGCAAATAGCAATGCCTACAGGTATATCTCTCAGAGTCTTCCACGACAAAGACACCTTATAATAACAAGTTTGTCTTACTCATCCAGCTAAGGTTGTTCTTATGCTTAACTGATTTCCTAGAATCAGGTATCCAAATATTTACTATGAATCACAGAAACTAAGGTTTAAGTAATTGGCTACGCTGACCTGAAGTTTACTAAACCTACCCATGACATTTTTCACTTATACCACACATACTACGTAGTTATTATCCATAACTGGAATCAGATGTCTAATGCACTTCACACAGCACAGAATCTTTTTGTTCAAATGGATATTAAAAAAAAGGGAGGAAAAAGGAAAAATTGTGAAAACTAAAAGAAAAAATAATGCAAATGGGAATTTTGGCAATAAAAGTTTATACAGATAAAAATTTACTATGCTGTATAAATAACAAAGATTATTGTTTTTAATAATGATAAAAGTAAAGATTTTCAGAGAATAATACCAATGAGACCACTTCAAAAATAAATAAAATGACAAGTATTTAAAATCCTTGATGTTATCTTAAGGAAAAAAACACATGCAGACAAAAAAGGGGAAGTCGCTTCCCCTTACACGTATAGTTTAAACCTATCCTTAATTTTTTTTTCCTCTCAAAGTATTGGGAGACTGCTTTATATACTTTATGTTTTAGATATGTTTAATTACCTAGTTTTTAAGACAGTGTTCAGAGAAGTCAGCAGGCATATCTGCCAGTTTTCCTCAAATACTGGAGAAAACTCCCAGCTCAGATGCTATAGCGTGATACAACATTTTTACGTGGAGTTCCACTCATTTTAGCAGGATGTATAGAGCAAAGTCAGTTGTCAAATAAATGGTTAAGAAATTCAACTTTCTGAAAGTGTCACCTGCCTGATTTTTGTTATTTACTACCAACACACCCCAAAAAACCTGGTCAAAGCTTACCATTCAAACTCATGTCAAATATACCATTCTGAACAACACATTTTCAGAAAATAGATCCTCAGACAGAAAAAGCCCTGAATTTAAGTTATCCTGGTTCTCCTTGTGGATGTTCATTTTTTTTAACCACTGCTAATGCACCCTTTTTCATCTGGAGCAGCTTCTTTAGTATATAGTCAATGGTGCCATGTGGAAGCATTAGGACCAGACGTGGCTGATTAATAACTGTGTAGAAAAGCTAAATTTTTTATGATAGGCCACATAAATCTCTCTACTATGAGATGTCAGCTCGTCAGCCTGTAGCCTTTGTATAGTTTTTCTTAGGTGTTTTCTGCCTTTTTCTCTCTCTTGAAGGACTCAGATGATACTCACACTAAATAATACATAAATAACAGAAAAGCAGACTTAAACACATGCCATCACATTTTGTAAAGCCCAGAAGTGATAGGAAAGAAAAATAGGAATTGTGGGAGGTAGAAACCATCCTTTCACCAGGTGCACACTAATTATCAGTGACCTGCTGCATTTTAAAAAATGCTTATGCATATTGCCTTTTGGCATTTCGAAACTAAAAAAAAGCTCTTAGAGTCAATTTATGTCAATAAATAAATCAGGAATACAATTTGGAAGATTTTATTTGAAAAAACCCCTTTTCTTCAGCACAAAACATTTATGTAAAATGTTTTATGTTATTTTTGAAAGAATAAATTTTTTCTCTTGATAGTATTTTCATATGTCCATAAACAAAGTACTTCACAATTTTTAAGTTGAAAGAAAATTCAGCAAAACCATTAACTGTAAAATAACTTCTACTTAGCCTTATGTGCACCTTAAGTATGTCTCCATCTGGAAAAGTACTTACGCTTGTGCTTATATCATACTGAAGCTACACTGTGGCTGAATATATGCTTCCATACTTGCTGAATGAACCTGTAAATCCCTATGAACTGATTCTAACGGGACAGAAGATTCAGAAAAATAAATGGGGCTTTCTGCAGTTAGCTCACCCCCTCACACACTCTATTAACCTGAAGTTATGAAACGCTAATATGAACTAAATTCTACCAGAATTACCCTACAAATTCTACTCCTTTCCCTTTTGTAAACAAAATCTAGTTGTTTTTTTCTTTTCATTTAAGCAAGAGTCATAGTCACACCTGCATGTAAAATGTTAGTTTCCCAGATTCTATATTAAATTAAATATTGACTTACCAAGCACTGTGTCATTCATTATTTACTGTACTCAATCTGTGGGATTTATTAAAAAATTGATAAGAAGTGCTACTGGTAAAATCCCTACAGGTGAGCTCCCCAGCCAAGCCAATTATGAAATAGGCAAACCTACGGTTACTACAATAAAATGACAGTATTCCATTTTAGCAGTTGGTGATATTTTAAAAGGACGCTTTGAGACACTTACTTGAAACGAGTAAGCTGCACAGTTTCATAAAAAAATTTAAGATTGCTTTTATTCTGTTATTTGCCAGACCTTTCTGTTCCCCTCTGCCCTTTTCTAAAAGCTGATTTCTCATTTTATTAGAATGGGGTTTTTTTTCATGTATTTCAATAGTTCTCTTTCTACCCCTTACACACTCTATTTAAAAAAACCCAAAACTTTAATATATCTGAGAAGTGCTAGTCAGAGTGCGTCAAGACCAAGCTGCAATTAATTGTGAAAATGTTTTTAAGTGGAAAGACAAGTTTTAGAAGAAAAAGGAGATTTCTAGCTACCTATTTCATTGTTGTTTGAAAAATTCAATTTGGTCTAAAAAGTTAAGATTGTATACTCACTGCAGGAATGAGCCTTTCACACAATTTATTATCCATGCAATTCTACGGACACAGAGTTCAGGCCTGCATAAGTTTCAAGCCAGTATTTTTCTGGCTTAAGTGTTTTCGGATAGAAATTCTGATTTATTAAGTGCATTACATTTCACATACACAATGTCCTTGGTTCAGATTCCCCATTAAACCCTAAGCAGTGTACATTAAAGGAATGACCAAAAGCATTCTCAGCATTGTGAAAAAACAAAATAAACAAACAAACAAACAAGAAAAACCATAAGCCCTATCAGCAAAGGAGTAAGAGGTACAGCATGATTCCAGCAAGCATAGTTGTTTTGGGATTTATTTAGTTAATAGATATTTTAAAAATTTATGGGGAAAACGTTACTGTGTTGCATAGTACACCTCCCCTTCCCCCCCAACCTTCATTTCGTTGATGTTGTGTAAACCTGTGGTTGCCTTTCAACAGAGATGCACTTCAGCTCATTTTGATCCCTGGAATAGGCCAGTAACTTTTGAATATAAGAACTTGTACGTCACACAGAAAAAAAATTACAGCCACAGGGGTTAATTGGTCACATCCTTCCTTTTGAAGACTACAGCTAGTTTTAAAAAAGAAAATTAAAGTTCATGAAACTTAACTACTAAGAAGGTTCTTAGCGGAGAGAGCTTATAAGACCTTTAACCCAAACAAACCCAATGTTTGTAATTTACACATGCATGCACTGAAATATCCTAGGGGAAAACCACCTTAATTCATTTCATTATTCGAGCACTCCTCAAATGTCAGCCTCCAGCTCTACTACTAATAATTTTTGACGGGAAGAGAGAGACTTCCATTCTCAAACAGGTACTTGTTAGAGCAAAGATCCATAGCGAAATCACCAGTCAAGATATGGTAGCATTTTATTAGAAAAAAGCATATGTCAAAGAGCTTGGCGGTGGAAGGGTGGGGAGGGAGTGCGGGCACAACACGGAGTTCATCATTAAGTGAAAAGGTTCCCTTCCTGAGCTGCTGCTTCACTCTTGGAACAAGTCTGATCTGAAAAACTCTGTTTGCTCTGGCATAAAAACTTTGCTTAAGCTTCGCAGAGATCTAGATGAAAGCAAACAGCACGAGAAGCTAAGTTCATGATTTTTCATTATATTTGGATACACTATTAATAAAGATTTCTCTACAGAAAATCCTCAGCAACACCATATCTATCGATACCAGCACTCAAACATTAATGCTATCAACAATAAAACAGTGATCATAATCTTACACCTGCATATAAAGAGCTTACGGGCTTTTATTTGATAATGAGTTACAGAGGCGGTGTGGAACCGCAAAAAAATGTATCTCCAGGAGACAGGGTAAGAATTAACATACCTATAAATCAGAACTGGGGGGGGAAAGTGGTGGTTCTTTTTTTAATCAGAGTGAGTGGGAAGGAAAGAAAACGGAGCCTCACACACAAGTATAAACCCTACTTAAATATCAATTCTGAGTCTTGATATGAAGGGGACGATATCTAAGATAGGAATTTTAATAATTGCTCAGTTAATTTTAGAATATTTTGCTAAGTTCAGTATTATTTACCATGCTAACATCTTACAACAGGAGACGAGGACTAGAGCTAGGCCTTATTCTTGTACCAACACAAAATCTACATTTTAATTTTTTTTAAGCCTGAGCTGTGGGGCTTGAATTTCATTTTTTTAAAAGGTGTTGTAAAGATCTGAAACTTTCAAAATATAATTTCTTTACATTAAAATAAATGAAAGAACTAGTCACAGACAGTGAATGAAAACACAGTCATTTAGCTGTCATTAAGGTACTAAAATATTATGTTTATTTGAATGCTGTCCCATGTATTTGCTACAGAATGGTATTTGATGCAAGATCACAGTGAATCCTTACATCATTCAGAATTAGCAGTCAGAGTGTCCTATAACCTCACACTCTGAGCAGGGAGCTATGTAAGAATGCACGACGATTAAGTGAGTGAGGCTTGGTTCCTTCTATATTTTGGTGACAGTATTCCTGTAAATCTTATCTGGCTTTGGGTCACACTAAATGCTACTTGGTGGTTTTTTTCCTCCCTTTTAGGTCACAGCTTGAAACCAGGTTTTGCAGAAAGGGTCTTACAGAAACTAAGCAGGCTACCCTTTCTTTTAAGAATGATTGCTCTCTCCATTTGCAGTTCAAGTACCCATCTAATGTGAGACAGAAAAGGCTGGGTTTTGTTTCCATCCTCATGTCAGAGGATTTAAAACCTCAAGTTCTTCCCACCAGAGTTGCCCTAGTCACAAAGTTATAGGAATTTGAAAGACTTTCAAGTGCACCTGAGAGACTATGACAAGCAGTACCATTCAGAGCACAGTAGTAGCATCAGTTAAAAAAAAAAAACAAAAACAAAAAACAACCTACTATATTTTACTACATAAGGTAAAAAGATCCTTAATTTAGGGCTTGTACCAGTATCATTACTATCTTACCATTCACATTCAAAATTAAGTTGTCCATATTTTATATCAAGTCTAGAAGAAAAGCCACTGAAATAAACCAACAGAAATTCTGGTTTTAATAATGAGATGTTTTGATATACAATGTATCAGAATTTCTTGTAAATATATTTCTTATCAATAGGAGATACTTATCTCGCATGCACGCTGATCAATAGGCAGTCGATTAGAAGCATGAGACTGGATGGAATTCACTTACTTTTTCTTAATTTCATTAAGTGCCACCATATTGAAAGTAAATATATCATAGCTTGAAACAGCAGCAATTAGAATCCATTAGTACCTGAATGACCTGCCTTGCCATTTATATAGCCCAGAACAAGTTTGTCCTTGCAAAAATGAAGATCTTAGCTCTCAGAATTCTTCATTTGGCAGTTGCTCTTTCTTATGGATATGGATACATTGATTAGTCCAACCAATTTCAGAGACCATTCTGATAGGACACTCAAACCACAGTCATGCACTACTAATATTAATCGTTAAGATTAAAGACAATACTTAGCTGTATTGTTATTAGTGTTATGTTTACTAATAAGATACAGCAAAAAAGGAGCTTTAAACATTTCTTTCAAGTAATAATTCCTTTAATCCAGAAATTAATATTTTCACAATCAACAACATAAACAAAGCAAAAATATTTTCTGGCTTCTTTCAGATTTCATTCAGTTTGTGAAAGAATCCCCTAAAATAGCTACATCATTACAGTAAGAAAATCCTCACTGTTTCACGAGGAGTCAAAATCTGTATCGTGTCCATATTACCACATGACAGGGAGGGGGTGAACGGGCAGGAATCACTCATGCCATAAACAATATACCTCCGTTCTTTTCAGTACTTGGAAGTAATTTATACTGCTTTAAGTATTGCAAGAAATACGTATGTGCAGTCCGACAGTAACTCATTAAAAAAAAAATACCGTGAAAAAAGAATAGGAGAAGGCAATAGTGGGTGAAAATTCTCAGGTCTGATATACTTAAAAGATATTTGAACGTGTTTGTAGCTATCCATACGAGTATGTCAAAAAGTCCCTATTAGAAAATATAAAAGACAACGTCTATTTGTCTTTAGCCGGAAGAAAAAAAAAAACCAAACCCAAACCAAAAAAACTCCAACAGCTAAGAGCAGCTGCAAGAATAATACAAATGAAAATTTCAGAAAATAATCCTTGTATTAACTACATTAACTACTGAAGAATGTACCATTGCAATTTGAACTGTCTCGCTTCAGAAACCAAGGGTGTAGGAAATGCAAGACTTTTTGTTTGTGGCCTGGTCAACAAAAGGGGAAATACTGGCAACATAAGAAATGAAATGTTTCTTAGCTGAGTACATAACAGGTCTGGTTCATTTAGTGTCTTGAATTTTACAACTTCCTTTTATTTCTTCTGCTTGAATATAGGTATATTACTTTTCTATGTGACACACTGTAAGTTTTCAGAAGAACTGGTATACTGACAAAAATGAAAATAATAATTTCTACTGTGAAGTTATATAATTACAGAATGACAACCATTTTTCAACACCAATTTAATTCAAAGCCAAAGTGTAGATTTGTTTCATATTGCAAACCCATCAAATCCTTCTTCAGATGGTTTCAATACATATCTGGAATTGATCATTAAAGCAGCTCAGTTTTGTATTTTTCAGATTGCCAAACTAAACCAAAACACATAATTCTCTCCAAATTATGTATTTCAGACTGAAACATGTTTTATTTTCAGACATTATCCTTCTCAGTTCTTTTAAGTTACTTTTAATTCTTGAATATAAAAATACCTTTTCAAATTGAGAACCGAAAACACTTAATCTTCAAAATACAAGAGCAAAATACTTCAAGGTTTTCTAAAGAAGACAGTTTTAGATAGTGATGAGGCAAATTCCACAAAGATCTGAACATTAAGTTCCATCAGGCACTTCATTGACTCATTGCCAAATCTGGCTGAAACCTTTCTGAACTCCACAGAATACTATATTACCTGTACTCTTAAATTGCCTTGCCAATATATCAACAAGCATGTTGACAGGGTGTTCTGTGCTGTTAGACACAGTCCAACCGTGATTTTTGCTTTGCCTGACTTGAAGCTAAGTATTACACTGTAATTAGGCCCCGGTTCCTTCTGTGATATAGCCACTTTAATAACTATATTATCTTTCAAATCATCTGTTTGAAANTCAGAGCCCTGAAATGTTTTTTTTTTTTTTTTTTAATTTTATATAGCACACACTATTTAATTTTGGTCCGTGTTGTAGCATGCCACTATTGGAGAAAGGGCTGTGGCTCATTTTCACAGGCCCATTCCTCCTGAAGTAGTTACACTTGGTGGTGTCTGTGCTGTGCAAAATACCTTCTGAACATAAAGAACATCCCAAGGGACTTCTATTACAAGCACAAAAATGTAATTAGCAGATATGGATGGAAACAAAATAATAGATAAAGAAATGACAATATTTTTCCTTCTTTAACCTAGACCAATCAAGACTAGTAAGTATTAAAAAAAATCGTGGCTTACAAGTTTAAAAAGTTTAAATCTCATCTTGTTCATCTGGGGCTTTTTTTTTTTCCCCTAGGATGTGTTGTGTGGACATTGGAGTGATTGACACTTACTGTCCAGATGCAACCAAACAGCCAGACAATGCTTCAAAGAAAACCATTTACAGACACTAATTTCACCTAATGCTAAAATAAAACCAACAGCCCAAAACGCATTACCCCATGTTCTAGATTTTTCTAGATTATTCAGTGAGAATAGCTTGCAGCTGGCTTAAGCATCAGTCAAAGATCAATTTTTTAATACCTTTTTAAAAAAAATTTTCCTCTACCTCAGTGCACATCCTGGCTTTTCCTTCCATCTACACAATTCAAGAAACTCTTATGACATACATGAAATATTTGTTCTTTTAGTTTAATTCCTTCTTAGTTTAGAGAAAGGAGAATTAGAGAGACCCACAGGTATTTAAAGTAGATTGAGACTGATACTCCACTTGTGAAAATTTTCATTACGTGTGTAATAAAATGAGAGCAAGAGAGAGGAGGGAGGGAAGGAGAAATTACATCCTTAACAGCATGGACTTTGTAACTTTCTAGTTTGAATATGGTCTGTAGTGTTGTAATTCTGAGCCGTACAGAGTAAAGCTGCTGTGGCGGCTGGACATGGGTTTTAGCCTCTGCCTGACTGGCAGATCACAGTCTCCCATGAGCCTCTATGTGAGGTCGTTACTAACTGATTGAGTATTCACTTTCATGCCTTAAATCTCAGAAACCCAGGTGTGTTGTAGATTAGCACAACTTACAAGCAGTGTGTGGAAATTTATTATGATAATTGTTGCTTTTATTTTTTATTTCCCTGAACTCAAAGATAATTAATGCCAGTATGTGTCCTGATGTCTGACTCCCTTAATTGGCCCTATGGTGCCTTGGGTGTTTGAAAATCCACTCACTTAAAGGCTTTTTTTTTTCTTCTTCCCCTTTTTTTTTTTTTCCTTTAGACTTGTTTTCCTGGAGCTGTTCATTAGCGCCTAAAATATTTGATTACATTTAATTGTAATGTCTTCAATTCTGTGCACCTGCTGCAATTTATGTAGTGGGGGAAAAATAAGACCTACAGAAGCTAAAAAGTGAGATGAGAAATTGAATGTTAAAAAGAATTCCCCTGCAAAGGGTAATTGGGGTTAAATATGGAAGCAAACTAAACGTATTTTCAGTTAGGTTTTCCTAGCTGCTACAATAGCACCAAAAGGATTTATAGCATAATGGTTTCATTTTTAATGTTTCTAAAACATTTCCACATCTGAAGATTTTATCTCAATTTTAACATTCCTAGTTATTTTAAAATGTATTCCTACCATGAGAAAGTCCACATGGTGTTGGTCCTGCCTGGCCAGCAGTACTGAGACCCACACCCACTTGAAGATTCGCTGCTCTAGTATAAGTCTCTCCTGTTCTTGACAGCTTTCTTTTAGTAAAATATGTACATTTTACTACCATGTTTTTTCTTACAAATCCTGAAATGGTTAAAAGGTTTCCTGAATGACACTTTAGTTTTTAAAATACAGTTTACAGCATTTGTAAAGCAGTCAATACTACTAATACAAATTAGCATCACTGAATATTTAGATTCCCCTGACATCAGAAGAGAAGGCATAAGGGCTAGAGTAAAAGCGAAAAATCTTGTGCATTTTTAAGAGGGAAATTACGTCAGAACATATTTTTGTTAAGCTGTACTGCATCTTCTCATTTATCTCTAAGGAGTAGTATAAACCTGTAGAACAGCTTCTAAAACATATTTTTTTCAGAAGAAAACTAATTCAATTAGTTTTAACACACTCAATGTTAGCATCGCATGACAAATTCTTGTTTCAGCGCTGCAGAGGGGAAGGAGAGCTAAAGTATCACCTGCTGATGGCTATGATAGTGTAGAGAACACAGCCTCCTGTTGTGACCCATGAAGTACTCTTTGCCAAGAAAATTCCACAATTCATATGCAGTAGCACCCCAATACTTTATTTCTCTGTATTGTAAATATTACCTGGGGCATTTTACACCCACAGTTACTGATCAATACAAATCAAGGATCAGAAATCAAATTATCCCTGACATCACTTGCTAAGTACAGAATATACCGAAAAATACAAACACTGACATGTCTGTTTTTTAAACTAATATTATTAATAATAGTTATAAGCTATAACGAACTGCCATGGATCCTAAGAACATTACCACACAATGAACATTTTATGTTAATATCTACATTTCACTCTGTTGTGGAAACCACAGAGCTGTCAGCAAATGCTAGAAATTAATCTTACATAGCATCAGTGACAGCATATAGCAGTGTATGCAACACGTTGATGAGAGATGTGATGGCAGAGGTATACACTCTTCTCTACTCATTCCCAGCCAGCCTTTAAACAACTGTTACTACAAGCGTATGGCATATTTTTACTTCCATTAAATAATTGTCCCTGACACCAGTAACAGAAGACTGCTCTACAACTGAAGGCATGGGACAAGAGTAAACAGGATAGTATTTTATTCTCTAGTTCACAACAGATTTCATGTCAAGATACTTGCTTTATGTTTCCCTGTCCTAATGTGCAAAATGGAAATAAATGATGCTCTTTGCCAGTTTTTAATCACAGCATTTTTGGTACCCCCAGAAGACACTGCTTTTGAACCTCATTATAACCAGACTCTCAACCAGTTGTACTCTGAATTACAGTGCTTATGAGATTTCAGGGCAATATCAATTCATTTCAGTGTTTTAATTCTGTTTTTACAAATAAGTCTGATTAATTACCTCAGAAGAGATGACAGGACATATTTTATTTAATTATGATCACTCTCATTATTTCTATTTTGGAATCTTGCGGTTGTTTGACAGTTACAAGCCAAACGTGGCCAGTGTGCTACAGTTGTTACGGTATGACATGTAACTGTGATTGTTTGGTACATAAAGAGAACGTTAAAGCAAAGTGGCTGAAGTGCATGCCCAAGCAACATGCAACTCTTAATATTGCAAGTAATTCTTTTTAATTTAAGACTTCAATATAAATGGATAACTAAAAAAAAAATGGGTTTTAGTGTTCAAATATAATATATAAATAATTAAAAGGATGCAAAACCTGTCTACTAGTCTTTTTAAAAAAGGCAAGTAAAACTAAGACATTCCTTCCAGTTGACTGGGAAGGAAGAAGGAAAAAAAAAAAAAAACCCAACGAAAAACCACAAACCCTCAAAAAGCCAAAACATACATTTCCTCCCTGTGATAAAGTCAAGCAAATGAGAGCCAAGCATGTCCACTTTACCAACATTTCAGAAGAGATCAGCAGTTGCCAGCTTCGTGTTTACACAGGGTAAACACCAGGCTGTGAAACAGGTCTTTTAGTCACTTCTTTCTGCATTGCCTGTTTACATCTAACGGGTTTTTAGATCTCCGTTTTAGGGAAGGTCATGCATGCACCTATGTTGTATCTGATGACCACATTCAATCTAACTACAGAATATAATCTCTACCTAAGATACTGCACTTAAGCCTTCTCTCTTAGCTACTGAGAGAGTTTGAGGTTTATCAAGTTTAGCAGCTTTGTGCTGTTAGACTTGGAACTATTCCAGAGTCATCCTTTGTTCTCTCCTACCTGCAGAAACACACATGTACCAGGATAACAGACAGCATAGATGGCATTCTGTAGAGCTACTCCCAGGCTGCATTTTCTGCACATCTGTCACGAGCACATGAATATAAAACAGAATACAACTGTGTAAAAGCAAATTGGACAATGAGAGTTTAAAGCTGAAGCATAAAAAACTTAAAGGCTTCTTGGAGAGGCAAGGAGCAAACTGACAACTGAGAACACGTGCACAGCTGTGTGGGGACCATACTGGGTGGCATGGCTGAATCCTGTACATGCAGTTGTCACATACTGAGTAAATTTACACACAAAAGATCCGTTAGATACTTGCACACCACATGGAACGTACTAACACAAAGGAAAATACAGGTTTACACAATGAGAGTTAGTAACAAAGGTTTAAAGATATATACATTGTTACAGCAAGCTAAAATTTTGGAGTTTTGCTTCTCAAATTCTTCTATTAAGCTCATCATGATGGCATCTCCTGCACTTCTCTTTCTACAGGACTGCTGCTGCTCCATGATGTTCTCATCAACAGCTGAAATATTTCACCCTATTAAATCACGAGCCCATAAAGAACTCACTCTTATCACAGACTTAAAAAAACCATTCTTGTATATGACCAAGAAAAGAAGCATAAATTCCACCTTCTGACTCTGGCTTCAGCTTTTTCCCCGCTCTAAGTTCCAGCAGCTGTTCTTTTATCTTTTAAGCTACTCATGACAGATATAACTTTGGCAGAATCTATAAGCAATTTGCAAAAATCAGTGATTTATTGATTTTCAGACCAATGCACTTTTAAAATATGCTAGTCCAATTTAATGATAATCAAACTTAACAAAAACTAAAATGACTACAAAGATGCTGTGATCTTGAATATTGAAATGAAAACAGCATATGTGTTTTTAACTCTAATATTCCTCTAGCATGTAAATCAATGTTCAAGGATTAACGAGGTTTTTGTTACAACTTCAGTTTTGAAAAAATATTCTTAATCACATTTCAAAGTGAAAAAAATAGTAACCTTCCTTTGTGTGCATTATGAATATTTAGAGATGCAGAACAAAAGTCTTGCTTACATGTAAAAACCTGAAGGCTGTTAGACTCCTCCCCTTGATAATCTGGTTCAAGTACAAAAGTTTAGGGAGAAAGGAAGAAACATAGTCCAGATATAGTCCACGGGTGATCAAATTATGAAATAACTATCTCTATGCATTCTGTTCTTTCTAGTTAAATCAGCCAGATCTATCTGTTGTTTTATTTATCCCAAGTATTAAAATAATTAAAGAGGAAGATGCGGGAGGCATAGAGCAGTGAATGTCAAGGACACTTGATGCAATACCCTAATGATGAATGTTCCAGCATACTCAAATAAACAGGTTTCTCTAGAGATTGTTTGAATGAAAATAATGTAATTGCACAAATAGCATAAACTGAGTGTGTGTGTGCAGAAGAAAGAAAAGGAGAGAGACAGGCAGCAGTCATGCTTCTTGTAGTTGATGGCGTGTGGTGAATAATTGATCATTCCTTCCTTCCTTCTGATGAGTTCACTAATTCTCTCAGTGCCGCACTTCTACAAGTGTCACGATCACTATTAAACCAGCAGAGGAACCCAACAAGCCCTTGAGAATACCTACTGTCTGAGATGCCTTTTAAAGCACCAACTGAAAAATTAAATGCGAAAAGCAAGAAAATTATTCCAAAGTCTTCTTCACCTTTGCTGTGCACTGTAATGCTACACTCGATAGGCACTATTCCACAGCCAAACACTGAATTTACAGCTATTTATAACAAAGGAAGGGAAAGTAGATAGAGCCATTCAGATTGCTGAGAAAAAAGGCATTAACTTTTTTTTTATATTCAGTCAATTAACAGCACAATTTACAGGCTTTAAAACGATTTGTAAGTTAATTTATGCTTTTGAAAACGGTGGGCAAATAACAGAGCAAAAACTGTTCGCTATAATTTCATACTGAACAAATTTCCTTATGAGATAATGAATTAAGAGCATTGCTCATTTCTAATCCTGAAGACAAAACTGCCCTATGTTTTCAGTCTGTGGTTAAACAGATTGCAGAAAAAAGTATTTTTGTTTGGTTTTAGTGATCCACAGAAGTAATTCAAAAGTCAATGCTTTTTCCTAAATTCAATAAGATACCCACTGCCTTATTTTTGAAACTGTTAAGGAATCCAAGAGCTCAAATGGACAAAGGTGTGGATACACACCTGAGCCACCTGATAGAACTCATGTATGAGTAAGTGCAGATTTGTCTCAAAACATTTTGGTAAATGAAATGCTACAAGTAACAATAGACTACACTATTTTTACAATACCAGCACTCACACAACCAAAGCCAAGAAAGCTACGTTACAAATAAAGTGGCAACTAAAAGCTCTATCTAGCACTGCTAGATAGGTACACCATTCTCCTAGATGCCATACATGCACACAAAACTATTCTTGTGACTAAAGGGTTCTCACTAACTGAATAGACAAATACGAAAGATATGTGGGGAAAAAAAAATCCAAAATTGTTTCCATTTTGCACATAGGCTACAAAGACAGAAATGTACAAGCCCTCTCTTCGCAGGAAGCCTCAGCCTCCTCTTCTCCAGGCTGAACAGCCCCAGTTCCCTCAGACGCTCCTCATTAGACTTGTCCCCCAGACCCCTCACCAGCTCTGTTGCCCTTCTCTGGACTCGCTCCAGCACCTCAATGTCTTTCTTGGAGTGAGGGGCCCAAGACCAAACACAGTATTCGAGGTGGGGTCTCACCAGTGCTGAATACAGGGCGATGATCACTTCCCGAGTCCTGCTGGCCACACTATTCCTGATACAGGCCAGAATTCCATTGGCCTTCTTGGCCACCTGGGCACAATGCTGGCTGTCAGTCGGCTGTCCACCCACAGGTCCTTTTCGGCCGGGCAGCTTTCAAGCCACTCCACCCCAAGGCTGTAGCGCTGCATGGGGTTGTTGT
>RSEF01000013.1:7050474-7068521 GCA_003993805.1 Himantopus leucocephalus | reverse complement strand
AAAAGGGGGTCAATGAACAGCAATATGGGGAAAAACCTGTATAAAAATGAGCAAAGCTGCACAGAAAGATGACAGAAAAAAAATGCATAGCATGGGTAAAGTCAATGTACAGAAAGAAAAATATGCCAGGTTTTGAGTGAAAGGCATTCACCTACCGATCTGTCAGAAAAGAGAAGCATTGTCCTCTAATATAAACTATGGCAGCTTTACTTTGTCAGAACACAAAGAGAATATAGTACTCCTGAGTTTATTACTCTTAAACATCATCACCTTATTTATATGAATTATGTCTTTTTGCCCATGAAAGGCTTATGACATCTAACCAATATTAGGGAAGCTCAGGGGCACAAAACAAAAAGCTATCTATGCACACATGGAAGTGATGGAACAACGTATTTTGGACTCCATTAAAGGCCAGGTTCAAGGCCAGGTTGGATGGGGCTTTGAGTAATCTGGTCTAGTAGAAGGTATGCCTGGCCATGGCAGCAGGGTTGGAGCTAGATAATCTTTAAGGAACCCTTCCATGGTTCTATGAAACCGTGTTCATGTGGCTCAAAGCAAAAACTGAGAGGCTTAAATTTATGCTGAAGACAGTACACATGAACAATTTCTGCTTTGCAGCTTCAGTGGGTTAGGAACACACGCATGATCAGTTACCAGCTAATGAGCAGCAAATAAGCAAGCCATGGGGATTTGACTGCCTGCCATTATCTGTCTGTACCCTCTGTTACAGCAGAAACACTCAACACTCATGGACGTGCAGACATTGCTCTGGTGGGATAAGATCATAAGAATGTAATAGCATAGGGAGGACCATAGCTTTCTGACATTTGCAGACAAACAAGCAGCAGCACATAACATGAATGTGCCACTCTCTCCCCTTCAGACTATCACCTCCATCATTTTGATATAAACCTTGAAAGACAAATCTATGTAGAGACCCAACCCTGGCTTGCCAACTACAGTCACACCTGGGACAGTGTAGCAAAACACAGTCACACAGGTTACAGATAGGTACACCTAAAACCCAGCCTATCCTTTTTGTGAGGCTTGCACACCTTCCTCTAAACACATTTTGGCAAGCATATTCCTATATTCCCAGTTCTACATTAAAGGCCAGGCAGCATTTGGCAAGGCTGTTAGCTATGTACGGCCAATATACTTCTATCCTACTAACTGTAGGAATCTTCCATCCTTAACATGAGATTGAATGGAGGGAGTTATCCTAATGTTCTTTGCATCTTACTAAAAATTCCACGTCAGTTCATATAAACCATCTACAAACTGATACGTTGCATAACACCATATTGACTGAAAAGTAGATGTGCAGAGATCATTTCAACTGAAAGTAATTGCCACGTTACCAAGCTTTCTTTGATGTTGTTTGCCATAGTATTCTGAGCTACATTATATCTTATTTTCAGCATTGGAAATGATGATGATTATTAATAATGTTACCAAATAAAGGTTAACAAGAAAAAGATTTTCTGTCTCTGAACATTTCTGACATATCAAACATTATTACATCCTGAACTGAGAGACAAAAAAAATCAGAAAACATACACACAAAAAAAATTCAAACCATCTGAGTGACTCGGAAGACTTTATTTTTGTTGCGAACTTTATTACTTGTAATACTGCAGATTACCATAATTTCATACAAAGTTGTTTCAACTTGAATAGAGGAACATTTTAATTACAAATAGTCAAATGGAATATTCCTACATATTTCAAATGTTATTTCTGAAATTGAAAACTAATGGAAGCTTATCCTTTCCTACAAATACTTTTGATTTCCCTACCTGTTCCACTGCTGGTAAATCTAGCTCCAAACTATGGAGTCAAATATCAGAAGTTTACAGAGAAGCAAATGTTGTACATGAAAACCGTTGCTTCTTTGAGTTATTGTTCCTCCTTTCTAAAGGAGGACATCAAATAAATCCACTATAGATTTGTTCATGCTTTTAGCTAATGCTATTAGCTGATACTGCCACAAGAATTTAAGATGAAATAGGTACATTAACTCAAGGATGCACAGCACACATCCTGAACTAAACAGATGAAAAAATCCCCAACAGAAACGCAACAACCCAAAACTCTTATCATGGAAGTAAGAGCAAAAGACAGACTTAGCAATTTTTTGCAGAAGTAGATGCTTGTTAAGTATGAGATAATCTAATGGTGTAACAAATGAGGATTCTTGTTTTCTTGTCCTAATGCAAAGTGGATATAGGAGTACCCACAGAATGGTAGCGTGCTTTTCTTTAAGCTTATTTCCCTAGTCTTAGCAAATCAAAAGTGGAAGGTTATAAGGATTCCAAACAAGCTATGACAGTTCATACACAATAAATCACTTCCTTACAAGTTTTTTCCTTGCAATCATCACCTATATAGCTATAAAATACTAGTTATGACACACGCGAAGTACAAAATAAATGTATAAACTGTCAAAATGCAAGAAACCTGTACGTTTTTTAAAGGCCTTCCTTCCAAAAAAGTTATTCCAGTTAGAAAAAAAACCACCCAAAACAAACAAACAAAAAACGACACCAAAAAAAAAAATCACCCAAAAACCAAAACACCCACCCCAAGTGTATCCTAGCCCCAAGAGTGGAAAAGGGACCAACTTGGCCAATCAAGAGGGCAGAGAACATCCTCAAATGTGTTAAGTAAAAACATACAAATAAAACCTGATAGACTGGATAGTTATACAGTAATAACATCTGGAGGTAATGAAAACAATTCAGTGTATTTACTTTTAGACATTCACTGTTTGGAGAAAGATAGCAGATAGCATATTTACACAAACTGTTTCACAATTGTTTATTTCATGATGACCCTTGCTTTCCACAGTACCCTGTAAAAGGAGGGTACTCATTAGCTCTGCATATCCTCCAGTAAGTTAACTTGAATACTGCTATTCATATTTATTGGCTACTGCTCTCTAAGTCTGATAATTTCAAAAGCTTACAGTAAACAAAAGCACAAATGCAGAATTTACATTGCAATTTTAAAGCCCAGGCAGAAAAGAAACTCTGGTTGGGCAAAGGAATTTCCTTCCTCTCCACCTCCCCCGCCCTGACTATTGAGAAGAATACTAGACTAACAACTGAGTTAAGTTTTTTCTAGGAATGTCATGAGAAGTCTCTATGCATATTGTTATGTATTTTCAGGCAACGTTTTTAAACAAGAGTTAATCCTACTAATAACTTATAAGCTGGCCAAGCAGGCATTCTTTCAGTCAAGTGTTACAAAGATTGGCCTGTAAAATAATTTATTGAACACACAGGTGCAACTTCACTTTGATGGAATTTCGTTACTTTTTGAATAACTTGGAAAACATGTTGAGGAGCTGTACATACAGTAATATGTCCCCTTACCCTATTTAATAGATCTATCACATGATTTGGTCTCTTTTTTCTTTCCTCCTTTAAACCATCAGAATTGACATTAAGAAATCTAAAACAGAATGTAACTAAGCTTCTATTTAGTTTACAATAATGAAATAATACAGTAAAATATTTAGAAATGCATAAGCGAGCAAATGAAAGCAAACCTGCAATTTATCTGTTTATATGAATATTATATCCCACAGGATATTCTTTCTCTGATTCCAGCTGAATTGCTATACTCATTTCTCCAATACATGTTTATCTGGGATTTCTCCCCAGATTTCCCCCTTTCCACTTCATTGAAGAAGCAACTGATGCTTTATTAGACTAGAAGACATTTCTTGCTCTTCAGTGATTCATCTACAGTTCCTTGACTCAATAAAGGGTAAAGCTCACACTTAACTCCCAGTATATATGGGAGCCAATATATATGCAATATATACGCTCCCTCAGCATAGAACATTCAACAAAGCATCTCCATTCACAGGCTACTTTTATATCAATTTGTACATTACCAAATAACTTGACATAAACATGTTAATAGTATCAAGTAGATGTAATTTGTCACCGTTTTTTTTGTTCAAAACTGTATACAACTATAGCCATTGACTATGGGAGTCACTGAAGATTTGGATAACTACAAATGCCATTACAGTAATTTTAAACGACACTTAAATTTTTCTAGGTGTTGTGGACTTAACATCTTTATTATATATTCATTATTAAACATGATAGACTGCTTAGACTTCACACACCGTATCTGTAAAAAGCTATCAGTTAAGCTGTCACACCTGCTTCATTGCAAATTAGTACTCTTAAATCTTTCTACTCTAGAGCTTATAATTTTAAAAGGTCAATTACTTCCCTAAAGAGATTTCATCATTTGTTTTGTATTTTCAGAGAGTTTCTAAGCCTTACTGCTTGTTTTTCTATACACTTAGCAGCAGCATTTAAGTTCTTAACTAATCAGTGGTATACACGTCTTTCAGCTATAGAAATCAATATGAGATATAATTTCCATAAGCTTCAAGTACAGGTTCACTGCTTCATTGTCCTTCATTTCAAATCAATGGGATTCGAGGTACTATTTCACTCAGGTTTCACTACTGAAAATTCTATCCATGCTGTACAGGAGCCTTTGCTATTTGCTCTTTAAAATAGCATTTCTGTTTTCCATTTTTTTCTGTTCTGCTCCACAAAAATCCACTCCAAACAGATCAATGCTATGTGACCACATGGAGATAGATCTATCAGCAGGATTTCCAGGACAACACAGAAGCTTAGGTTATCAAGCAACAAATGAACAGATGGTCCTGTCATTCCTTATTTCAGAAAAGGTGATTCCAGTGATAACATCTGCTAATAAGCCTTTCTTGAGTATCCTTTAGAAAGTCAGCAAGCTATGGTGTTAGAAATGAAAGATCAAATTGGGTCAGGCATGCTCTTCTCAAGGTGCACTGTAGCTTTCATAAAGGTAATAGCAAAATGGATTGAATGTTCACTCTGCATCAGCTTCTTTTAAAGAACTAAAAGTATGTCAAGGATACAGCACATAAAATGTATGGATTGGAAGGGGCCGTGAGGGCCGGTGAATGGAGAAGTGCTTGGGCTATGCAGATTACTAATCATCATGAAAACATCCCAAAGTTGATTTTTTTCTATTGTCTCGGTGTCTTTTTGTTAGTTTTTGGGTCAAGTTTACAATAATTTTTCTACTGCTGGAATAACCGAAAGCCCTTAAATAAACAGAAATCTGAACTCCAGATTTCTCTGTAAATGTATTACACCATCAGGAATGGGATGCATTTTTCTTTTTATGCTATTTGACATCCATATAGAAAACAGTCTACAAAATACTACAAAAAGCCACTGAAATGCAAAAAAACAACCAAGTATTTGAAAACCATTAGCTTTCATTTCAAATTTAGTCTATCAATGACTGTTTAATAGACCTTTCTTTTTTGAATTTTACAATAGGATTAGACTTTTAAGGTATTAGGCAACTACCAGACGAACACCAAGTAAGATTTACAAAACTCCCAGCTATTAGTTTCCATAGATTTCATGGGCTTAGGAAACTACGTACTTTGAAAATTTAATAGACAGTATTTTTCGGTAATTTTTAATACCTAGGGATCTTTAAATATATGACTCATAATACTTCACTGTATATTATCTCTGGTGAGATCATATAAGCTCATTAATTGAGTGGTGTTTTGTTTATTTGTTTTCCTTTTTTTTTGTTATTCAAAGGAGACAAAAGGCTAGCTATACTATTCTGGATTTATTTTCCCATCCAGCAAATAAGCCCTAATTTTATACTGTCTCTTCCGCAGGACTCAAATGGCAGGATAGTTGGGCCTTTGTAATCAGGTTACCCTCTCTGCTGCTTAGTGAAAGAGTGAAAAAATTAGAACTGAGATAAAAATTCAGTAGTGCACTTGAAATTCTGAAAATCTTACACATAAAGAACACTGAAAGAGCCTTTGCTCAGCATTTTCACACAGATCTTCCACAATGTATATTTTGTAATAATTTTTTTTGTAAACCCAGGATTAGTGCTTGAGCTTTTTCACCATTAGAACCTAAAGAAACATATGAGGTTGTGCAAGCCTAGAGGTGCTCATATTCTGTCATGTTCTTCAATTCCACAACAGAGCTGTTTCCCATGAAAGCCTATCTGTCTCTGGTTTGTTCAGTGAGACAAGTTTGGAAACAATCCATCTGTTTTAATCACTGTCCTGTTTCAACAAACTGAGTGATTCCACTGTAACCTTAAAAACATAGCTTATAAGAGAGCACAAATTGCTTCCCCAATGACTTTGATTATCAGTTAGATGCATTCCTTCCTTCCATTTGCATCTCCTTCCCAGCCACAGACAGCAGCAGAGATCTTCTAAAAAGCAAGTTCCACACCAACTTTTTTCCTTTAGCATCAATACAATTTTAGCATCTGAAGAGAACTAAAGTAGTAGCAAGAGAGACCAATATTCAGTGAAGCACCAGAGATAGAAGAATGCTCAAATAGACTCCTTAAATTTCCAGACTAGAGTTCATAGGTGGGTGCAAATCTCAAATAACGCAGAAGCTTGATACTGACAATTCTGAGGACTATTCTTTAAAAGGTAAGTTTTAAATTAGCAAAGACAAGTGATAGTTTTAGATGTTCTCAAGAGGAAGAGAAATAGAAAGCCTACAAGACAGAAATAGAATTCACCCAGTCTGGAACTATCCACCAAAGCAAGTTTCCAGTACACTGACAACATTAGCAGCTCAGCTTATCTCAAATACCAAATAGGAGGATGAATTACCTAAGAAAGACTTATAGAAAAATAACTAGCAAAAATTATTAAGCATGTCTACTTACTAACACTGTTTAGAATAAGATGACATTCACACAGATTGTAATTAACAAATGGCAATACTAACTGCACCTTATTTTCAAACTGTCGTTTCCATTTCTCCAAACAGCACTGTGTTCTCCCTGTTTATGGAAAAGAGATACTACGGAATGATCGTCAGTGGGTGTATATGCTTAGCTTTGCTGTTTACGGTAACATTCACCAGGTGACTTCAGAGAAGCTGTACTGATTTATATCAGCTGAAGCTCCACATCCTCTTGTCAGATTAAAATGAGTACAATGGTGTTATTTTAACCAAGACAGACCCAGAATGCCCTTATTGCTCTAGGCCAGTACACACTTAAAAGTTTCTTATACAATGTCTACCATAACCAATCGCTTTTATTGCTTAATTATTCTCAATATGTCAGCATTCAATTCTGTTTGATTGTGAACTGCTCTTATTACAGGGGGAAGAACCATTGTTAAATTTCAGTTTTTCTTGTTTGTTTTTTAATGATTAGGATGCAGTTTACAGACTACCCAACCTTCTGTTCTGCTTATGTTGTATGGCAGAGAGAAGGCTAATACAGATATTTTTGCTGAAACGTATTAAATAAAAGGAGATTAATTACAAGCTTAGTTTTATTTAGTTACCACAGCTTGTGGAGGATGAGAAGGAAGGCCGCCAAGCTTGTTTGTGAGATCATAAAAAAAATGAAATGGTAGTAAGCCTATAATCTGTTATTCTCTTTACATAAGATAGTGAAGCCCAGGATGTTCAGTGAGTTGCGAAATACAAAGATCAGCAGATATAATATCAAAAGAGGCTTTTTTAAGAACATAGTTTCACTTTTCCATAACTGTTTATAGTGTATTCATGTGTTCTGGAAGACAAATAAAAGTATATAGAATAGCGTGTTGTAATATTACACAACTTTAAAAAGAAAAAAAAAGGTGGAAAACAGACTACTTAAGAATTCTGTTGAAATACTTTTCCTGAATGTTAATCTATTCATGAATATCTATGTAAACAGTCAGATATCATGAACTATTTATAAAATGATAATACTTTACTAGGGAAATATCATCTTGATTATATTACCATGAAATGCAATCTGATTAATTTATTTACTTAATAACCTCTTTCGGAATTAGGTGCTTCAATTACAGTCATTAAAATCCAAAACAACAGATAAATAAAAGACTAAATAAAATGCATGGGTCCTAAATCAAGCCTTGGTGATATCAAACTCAAGCTCCCGCTCCATGAAATACCTGCAAAGGTGGTGGTTAGAGAAGGGCTCTTCAGACTAGAAAGCCCTTCGAACCCAGAGAGAGAGTAAAACCATGCAAGGCAACATAGCAAGAAGCGAATCTCCAAACACCAAGACCAGCAATTCATTCACAAGCTATCAGTGTCATGACAAACACTCCTAAAGGTGCTCTAAAGTGTCACTGTAATCATTCAACACAGTCATGTTTCCATCTTGACCGTATCACTGCTAGGTGTGCGGATGAGTATTCAAAGCTTTCTTCTGAGCTTCCACAGTTCTTTAATCTACGATATGTTATAACTAAAAAAACAATGTCAAAGAGACTGGTATATTGTGGTGCTTGTACCTCAGAGATATGGTTGCACACTTCACAGACAATATAGCATCATCACTGGACAAATGGGAACTACAAGCTATCTTGGAAGTCACGTGCAGCTCCAGAAAAATAAGATGACATACTCTCTGTTCACTAATCTACATAAAGCAAGGATTGTTTTCAATTTATTTGAATATGCACAATCTCAATTGAATTAAATTGAATAACGGAAACAGATATTTTGAAATAACTTGCACATCCATATTTCAGAGTTTCCCTCTTTGAGTAGACTATCAGTCAGAGGCAGGCAAGGAAACCTCCATTTGGATGAAAAAACCCCCACAAAATAGTGGAGATTTTAAAGCACTATTTGGGTCAGATAATCTTATCTCTAATATCCCATCTGTTTCACAAAGGATAAGTTCTTTACCAGCTTATAGTACTTACATTTTGGGGAATTACACTTAAAAGTTTCACTTATTGAAAGATGTGGAAGAAAATATGGTTGTTACTTCTGTATTATGTATTATAGTCATAGACTAATGGGAATAAAGAGAGATTTCAGACTTTTTTTCTTTTAAATTTAATATTTAGATAAATGTCTTCCAATCTTACCATTCTTTTTAACACAAAATAAGTGAAGATTGGAGACTGAAGCTAGGAAGTACCAAAACTAATTACATTGAGCATGCTTTCAGCTTAGTGGTAGCAATTTGTACAAAAAATTCACTTACTAAACTGTGCTTCACTTGTTAAAGGAATAATAGGTCACAGTGCACATTCTACCCATTTCAAGTCATCAATCAAACTTCTGATACATTTCCTATGCTGGATATCTGATTATTTTCAAACTGGTTGGTTTGGTTTGGGTTTGGGGTTTTTTTTGTTGTTGTTTTGGGGTTTTTTTTTTTTATGTCTCCCCCAAAACAACTTAAGAAATTTCAGCAAATGAAAAGCCTTGTGTTCCTTTAAACACCTTTCAGGAAAATAAAAGAAAAAGGCTTCTTATTAATACCCAGTCACTGTTTGGATACTTTTGATAAAAGATCATCAGATATCCCACAGTCTAAACCTCTTATGTTTCACTATTGCTCTTTAGGATTGAAAACCACAGCAACAAAACAGACAAGAGGTGTGACTGCAGTAACCTACCGTGCACTCATCACAGGCAAAAGGAAACCCTGAACAACTGCCACCCACATTTTCATTCTGCCTCTTCTCCGTGGTAAAATAAATAGATAAATAAATATTTATTTGTCCTGGTTTCAGGCAAAACAGAACCATTCAATAACTTTACTTTTCAGCTAAGCCTCTTCTAACTAACTGAACTCTCTGAAATTAACAGCATATTTTTAAGACTGTTGTCTGCTCCCAAAATGGTAAGACCTGAGTGTTTATAATTTATGCCAAGGATGGTACACAGAGAGGCTCTTGCTTACACTTATTGCTATAACACCCAAGGTCAACTAACTTTGTTATCTGCCCCGTTGGAGAGTTGGAAGCAGAAAAGGGTAGAAGGGTTGCACTTGCAGGGAGGAGCGGACAGGACATGTGACCTACAACTGACCAACAGGGTATTCCATCCCATCTGCCTCAAGCTCAGTATAAAAGTTGAGGGACCAACGGGTCAGCCTCTCTTTCTTCAACGGCCAGCATCTGAGGAGGACTCTGTCTGTTTGTCTGCCTTTGATTCCGATCCGTGCATTCCTGAATCAAGATCTGTAATCCAGTTGCCGTCCATTGGTGAGTCCAGTCTGGACTTTCCCAGTGGCTGCTGGTGACGTGATCATCATCCTGGGAGCTCGATATGGTTTTGTACATATTGTATGCCTTATTTTCTTTTTTTCTTATTTTATTAATATTTTCATTAGAGTATTTTAGTTTCTTTTTTAAACTCCCAAGTCTCTCTCTCTCCCTCCTGTCCTTGGAGAGAAGAGGTCGGGGAGAGCATGTCATGTGTTTCAGTGGCCAGTCCAGACCAAACCACAAATTGTTCAACAGCATTCTTGAAACAGAGCTACACTATATATCACCAAAATTGCCTAATTAACCTGATTTTGACAGACACAAAGTAAATGAATGGACAAGTGAACGGACAAGACATAATGGGCACAAACTGAAATACAAGAAATGCCCTTTAAACTCAGGAAATAATTGGGGTTCTTTTTGGTTTTTGTAATGAAAACAAGGACGGAACCAAACCACAACAATTTAAATATGCTCCAGGACACCTCTATATACAGAGTCCCTAGACAGTACTTCACAATTCCATATCACAAAGGCAAATGAATTCCACAAGTCATGCTCAAAGCTTGTAAAGTACACAGGGATTTTGTCCTTTAACAGAGGGCCTCAGAGCCAGACAAATGTACTGAAAATCCTTAGAGAAATAGGTTTCACAAAACTTTTGGGAAACAGATCTGTTACTGAGAGGATTAGACACTTTGTAAATCTACGCTTTGTGCCACATTCTGCTACCATACTGCTGATAACACATACTATACCATAAATATCAAAGACAATAAAGAAAAGACAACAAAGCTTATAATTAGCAGATATATTCAGTGACTGAACATCAGAATGTCCTTTGGGTTTTTTTTCAGTTTTGAAGAAAAATGAAGTTTCATGCAAGTCATACTGTTCATTGACATGTCTAAGCACATAAACGAACAAAGTTCAATTTCTGGGATAGATGTAGGGTTTGGGGGGGGTGTTGTTTTGTTTCACTTCTTTTTTGTTTTGGGGTTCTTTTTGGGTTTTTTTTTTGTTTTGTTTTGGTTTTTTTTTAACACAAAAAATACAGATCTGTCACAGGATTTGAGTACTTACTACATGATCTCTAGCCTTCAACATCAAAACAAGGGAAGGATATTCCTGATGCTAGGACTTAAACTCTGAAGCTAAATTTTCAGGTGAGCTGGGAAATGTGCAACTTCAGCTGTGCCAACTGCTGTAATATGGTCTCTAAAGAATTCATGGCATTATGCATCTGAAGTACTCTTCTACAAAGATGAGATCACTCAAAAACACTCTACATCTCAAGTACATACTATATATTATTTTAAAAGTTAAAAGTTGGTATTATTATTATGTCCCTGATAAGCACACTACATTTTTCTCCAGTATTGGTTCAAAATGGTCTGCCAAACTAGGATTATTAGTTTCATAGCCTGCATTTAATCAAGTACAAGAAGAAAATCTTTGAGTTTGGCAATGAATATTAAGCAACGTTCTAGGAAACAGGGGACATTGAAGATGAATGTCTGCTTATTGGTGAGAACAACAACAAAAACTGACGAAACAAAATATAGGAACAGATGATCCGTAAAAGGATGGATGATGCAAAATAAATACTGTAGCAACTACTGAGATTGTTACTACCAAGTGCTAAAAATAATAAAATATTCCCTTGGATTGCTTGCTCCAGTTTGCTCCAAATTTTACCTTTAGCCAAGAAAATGCAACAAAGAGTTTATACTAACACCATCTGTAAATGCAACAGCGCAAGTTAATTCCTTCATTCTTTCTTACAACAGAATAAGTGCATGTAACAGAGTAATCTATAGAGATCCCCAATTAATGAGACTCACACATTTTGTAAGATAAAAGACTAATGGTTATATTGTGATGTAGTGTGATGTGTGTCTTCTATATTTCACTCTTTAACTTATAAAAAAAAAAATGCAGTCCCGAATGATTCTTGGAATGTACCTCAATCTGACTGTATCAGTACTCTAATGGTACTTAATACGCTTTTCCACTTAAAAGTCAGAAATGTGCTGAAGCACTTAGCTGAACTGAGGCAAATATACAATAATCAATAACTGGTCTTCTGATCAGTCAAATCCATTAATAAAAGAGTACCGCAGTAGAATGGTAAGCATATTACCCTGCTACTGTACATTATTAGCAGATTTGGGTCACAGGAAAGACTCTTGGAAAATGAAACTGAATAAACATGGCTATAAACTAGATACAGATCAGAGGAGAAAACACCACAGGCCACCTGCCAGAAAGCATTTCTTCTCTTGAAACACTTCGCCATTCTGGCTAAAATTCCATGGCATGGACATTCTATTAACTATGCCTTCAAAATGTTCTTGTCATGACCACACACCTAAGTAAAGAGGTATATATAAGAAGACTTATTCTGAAGTGCAAAATAGATATTCATGAGGTTTGATTCCAAGGTAGTGAAAAAGATTTAGCTGATGTCTCAAATATTATTAGAGAGAAGAACAGATGTGTGCTGTGCTGATGGCTCCTGAATTAAGAATTTAGAGCAGGACTTTTAAAAGACCCTAAAAGCTAGATATCCAATTCAAAAGAAACACTGGAATACCCCAGTAATAACCTTTTGCACAAAAATATCGTACCATTCAAAAGGGGTTAAGACTGCAGTTGGGGATTTTAATGCAACCTAATACTGCTTAAAAGAAAACATTTCTAAGGTTCATTCACATCAGCCACATCGGTGAGTGCTTTAAGTGTAACTTTCAGAGAAAACAAACATATTTCCACTGTTAAAAGGAACTACTATTACTTATAATGAAATTTAACAGATTAAAGACTTCAGTAAATCTTGTTTAAAGTGTTGTCCTAGATTTAATAGTAAATTCTCACAAGAACCATTTTTAGAAAGGCAGAAATATGACAGGACAACAGAGCAATAGAGTGTGCCTAATTCATTCCAATTCACAGAGTAATGCATTTCTATTCACACAGCGATGCGTTCTGGTTTCCAACATGAGAATCCAATCTACTTGATGTTTAGTAGAGTTGAAACAAAATCACAGCAGCAGAAAACTGACATTGTCTATTTTGCTAAATAGAGAAGTACTTCAAAAATGCCTTTTCTCTGTTCTTAAGCAGTGTTGGGCTTTATTTATCAAAACACATATTATGACAGTAGATCTAAACTATTCAGAAGAAATACCAATCAATATTCAGCTGTATCCCTCTGTCCTTGTTTGAGGTAAAACAGAAACAATTTTCTGTTCAGTAATTTTACTTTGAAGCTAAGCTGAAACTCTCTGAAATTAACAGCATATTATGGAGACACTTTTTTGTTTGACAACTATAGTTTAGTTTGTTATACACTTACACCTTGGAAAGCTATTACTCTGTGACACCTGTGAACTTGTCACTGATTTATTTTTTTTAGTTTTGTGTCTTATGAGATTTTGATACATACCTGTTGTTGTGATGTGTACAGGCTAATCAAGAGTCACATGAAAAAAATGAAACAAAAAATACTGGGTTACTTCGAATTGCAACAAACTCAGAGAAGCCTAATTTAGATTACAGTTCTGCCTGTGTGATACTGTGAAGTCGTTGGTAACAATAGCAGAAACCTGAAGTACAAGTAGCACATTTTTGGAACTGAACTCAATCTGATCTCTTACATGCTTTTCCCATTTTTAAATTGGTTTTCTGAAGAAGTATTCAAAACTACTTTTATTTCTGGTGTACTATGCAAGAGTGTATCGCAGCCTTATTTGATACAGCAAATGAAGCCAGTAAACTGGTTTGAAGAACGTTGGTAACATGGATTTTCCATGGGACTTTGGGTTCTAAATGTGTAGGTCCTTTTGCACTTTCTTCCTCTAATTGTTTGCCACATAGAAAATACTATGGTTTTTAATAACCATCCACTAAAACTTTGTATGCCCATATAACTAAGTTACCTTTATATTGACCCTTGTACTCTGAAGTTCAGTATAACTCCAAACTGCCCATATAATGCTGTTAAAGTTATCTCCTGAGTGATTTCCCATCTGTCCCCTTTTTGCACAGTGAAAATAATACATTTTTAGTATTTAATCTACTTTATTAACAGGTATAAGCAGCCTTTCTTTATATGCAGACACAGGGTAGTACTTCTTAAGAGCACAAATACATGTTGTTGGTATTTTACAATCTTGCTCTGCAAGTCCATGAGTGGTGTTAGCATTGAGCAATTTACAACTTCCTGAACTGTGCATTAGTGTACACTAACACATATTTAAGTACCTGAAAGACAACATCATTTTGATAAACATGATCTAAAGATGGAATCACACATTCATTGTGGAATTAACTCATTTCCACAAAAGCAAAGATGTCTGTGTCAGTGAACTCAAGTCAGGATTTATACCTCATATTTCTGTATATGCCTATTGTAAAAGCAGATTTGCCGCATTATGATGCAGGAGATGAAATGGGGAAGGGATGTTTCTTTTTAAATGGTGTTTCTACCTCTCCATATTTTTTTATGGCAATTAAATATGAGGACTAAAGGAAAGCAATTCTAAGGAAATACATTGTCTTATTTATTTATTCATTTCATAGAATCATAGAATGGCTTGGGTTAGAAAGGATCTCTCCTGTGCTGCAAGCTAGAAGTCAATTTCTATATAAAATACGATAAACGTTTGCCATTTAAGTACACTATCATAATTTGCTCATTAGATTAACGTGCATTCAAACCAATTTCATTCTTAAGAAAACCCAGCTCAGCCTCAATAACATACCATTTACACAGCAATCCACACAAAATATCTTGCAATTAGAACACTGAGCTTGCTTGATCTTAAACTATCCTATCTTGGGTCACAGAAGCGACTGAAACACTGAAATTCACCTTGAATATTACTACATTACTAGCCCTTTTTTGTGACCTGACATTTTAACAGTACAATCTAAATGCTATCAGTAAGTATTAGTGAAAGTGTATCCTTGATCTGCACTTATTTTAGTTCACTAAAGGTCCCATTTGTTTTTATTGAGGTTAATGGATCTGTATTCACAGATCCATTAACCTCAGAATTTTTAAATGTTAAATCAGCAGCTTTAAATAAATGTTAACATGAGGCAGCAATTACTGATACCGTAATACCAACTGGAGGGCAAAGTTTGGAGCATGGACTCCTGAGAATATGTTAAACAACCCAAAGTCCTTTATTAGTAAGTTAAAAAAAAGCCAATATAAAGCTGAATAATCTCTAGATCTACAAGCAATAAAAGCATATTTCCTTGAATGAAACACAGAACCATGCAGCATTTGACTGAAGGCTTACATATCTACCAATTTATCTGTTATTTTTACTTTGATGATTGTCTTAATGTAAAAACTGCATCTGCAAAGTGATGTTTTACACACTCGGCCTGTGGGTATTACTACTTTCAAAATTAACATGTCACAATAACACATACGAAAGAAAGTTTGTTATCCCCAAAATGATGATTATACAGTGTTTGAATAGGTTGACATTCAGAATCCAAGGTTATTGTAGACCAGCTATTTAATATCCATGGCAATTGCGATAGGGAATAACTGCTCTCAAGGAAGTTGGTAGGGAGCTTCATTATCAGTGAGGATGGTCCTGTGCAGCTAAGTTAGCTGTAAGCAGATACTTGAATAGTGGTCTGGGAGCATCCCATCACAGATTCCCCCTGCCCTCAGCAACAGGACGGAACGAAGTTGACACAAAATGCACACTTATGATTAGATGGGGGTATTTTAAATTTAATGACAAGATAGTCTTTAAAGGAATACACCTGCTTTTTAGTACTAGAAATCTCATCTTTTCTGCTATGAGGCTGTGTTGACTTGGTAATAAACCCAGAGAGATTAATGGCTTTTCCTAGAGACACATATCGAGTCAATAGTATTTTCAGATTAGATTTGTGCAGCCTGCTGAACTGCAGTTATAATCGTCATGGTCAGTGGCCCAGAGCCACCATAGCAGACCCACAGACTATCTTCAGTCCTCACAAAGGAGGACAAACATATACAGACAGTGTAAGGACTGATCAAGGCTATTATATGCGGGAAGTACGTGCAATGCCACTAAGCAGACACTTGGAGGACTAGGAATAGGTGTGCTCTTTACTGCCATAGACTGAATTTGTATTTACAATTATTTCAACTGCTTCAAATGTGCCCTGGTTTTTTAAACTGCTGGTTCCATCCAAACTGTCATGCCTTAGAACAAGGAAACACAATGAGCTTTGGTGTTTGCTCATCCTAACTTTATGGGACCCCTGTTTGTCAATCAGCTGCCAAAATTGACAGCAGATTGGAAAAAAAGGCTCTTTTAGATTCTCACCTGCCTGAAATTCCAATTACACTAAGTTAAGTCTATTGTAATTCCACTCTATTTATTACACTGCTAACAACTTGTCACCTCAGGGATAATGGTATCCACCGAGCTTACAACAGGGGTTTTTCTACTCCATTTTAAATAAAGCAGCCTCAATTTCAAGATTAAATCAATGTACAACATCAAAAAATCGGATATACTTTAAACAGTCTCTCAGACCTTTCTGGGGGTGAGACGTTAAGCTCATAACTTAGTATTAAGTAACAAAGACATCTAGTACAGCACATAATATGAAGAGCAGAATTTCCAATGTACTTTAAGAGAAACACATTAACAGGCCAAAACAAATGTTTACAGGGTTAACATACTTTTATGAACTGCAAATGGTTCCAAACATAAAAAGGAGTAGTAAAGAGGAATTATTTAACAAATGGCATCTACACGTTCTTCTATTGCATCTAGCACAATCATCAGCCTGCCTTCTAACATCATCTATCAGCATGCGGGACTATCACTTTACATTGAGTTTGCCTTCATTCCTGAAGATGGGGAGAGCGGTACTTATGCATGCTCAGATGAGGCGAATGTTTCCAGGCAAATTCTTGTCATGGAAACGTGTTATCTGGTCTCACGGGTTTGTGCTGGACCCCTCCACCATAGATTTCAATCTGTCTACATAGCAAGTGTTTTGTCTCGTGCCAGCTTTCTATCGTTTCACATACCAGCCAATCGGGCCAACAGTATTTTGCACTATATCATCAGTTTTTAAGATTTGTTTCTTTTAGTGAGTTACCCTTTCAAAGCTGCCCAACAGACAGTGAAAACTTTTGATTTTGTTATAGAGTGTCAGGCATGGGATTGGCCTAATAAAAAAGCTACACAACCCACTTGACAGCATTGCACAACCCTGTGCAGTAGGTCATACCAGGAAAAGTAAATTAATTACTTTTGTGAGCTTCCTGGTCTATGACACACATCCAGCCAAACAAACTGTACAAACACAGAATAAAGACACTTGTTAGCTTGGTACATGTCCTTTGAAGCAAATATTGGTCAGTCCCTATAATGAACACAGCAAAATTATTAAACATAAAATAAGCCTCCTTTCCACTTTAATCTTACAGAAATCAGGTACAGCAATAGTACTTTACTTTTCTGAGAAAACAGACTGCTTTCTGCTAGAAGCTCAGGGGCTAACTTCAGTACCGAAGAATAAGCAGGGGAGAAGATATTTTCTGTTTTTCAGTGTTTTCTATAAACTTGCCATAGAGAGGAACCTTTCCAATTTTCACTATTTATGTAACAATGTCTGCATACTAATCCAATAGTCTCATATTGGAGGAAAGCATCCATCTAAGAAGTGTTTTCTCCCTTAGGGGGAAAAAAAAAGCAAACCACAACACAACACAACTCAGTTGTTGTGATAACAACTTTGACACCATTTCCCACAGCATTCTCCTGGCGAAATTGGCTGCTCAAGGGTTGGATGGGTGTATGCTTCACTGTGTTAAAAACTAGCTGGGTGGCTGGTCCCAAAGGGTTGTGGTGAATGGAGTTAAATCCAGCTGGTGGCCGGTCACAAGTGAAGTTCCCCATGGCTCAGTATTGGGGCCGGTTCTCTTTAATATCTTTATCAA
>RSEF01000013.1:6939449-7050374 GCA_003993805.1 Himantopus leucocephalus | reverse complement strand
TGGAACAGGCTGCCCAGGGAAGTGGTGGAATCACCATCCCTGGTGGTATTTAAAAGATGGGTGCTGAGGGATATGATTTAGGGGTAACCTGGCAGTGCTAGGTTAAGGGTTGGATTTGATGATCTTAAAGGTCTCTTCCAACCAAAATGATTCTAACAGCCTACTATATAGACTTCCACTGCATGTCTCTATAAGAGTGCACACCTACAAGCCCATATATAATATTACTGGCTTATGTATTTACCAGTCTCTCTCAGTAAAATCCCTATAATTTTACATTTAAAAACCCAACTATTAATAATAAAAAATAAAGTTAAAACCTTTTAATCTTATTAAAGTCTCATTAAAACAAGACAGTATTTTTCAGATAGGACCATGTTATTATGCACGTTATTATAAAGCTAGTTAACAACTTATGAAAATTGTAACTATGAGAAAGAAACAAATAAATAAATGAGTCACCCACAACTTCTCCATAAGAATATATCCCCAACCGAAGCTTCACATGCAAGAACACAGACCAGCTGTGTTATCCCTTTAAGGATGTAGGCACAAGCACAATCAGTCCATAGTCCTCAGAGAGCATAGAAAAGCTACAAAGTAATTTCAGAATACATTTTATTTAAGTAACACTTTTTCCAAAATAAACACTGAAGCTTATCATTCACTTCAACACATATTTATGACCAATAGTGACATCAAATTATGGCTCATATAAAATCTTCCTACTATGGTCTTTGAACATTTATCTACATACCCATTTGGCATAGACTGAAACTGCAGCAAGCCTCAGCTGAAACTCTTTGACATCAAACTATGTACAAATAGGCATACTGGAGTAGTCGATTTATTGAAACCACATGTAATAGTAAGTTGAATATATGTGATGTCAAACCAGTGCCTAGTACACATAATGCAGAAAACAGTTAAAGGAAAAGTTTGTAGGCAGGAAATTACTTCAATCCCCTTTGCATCGCCTTCCCAACTCCCAAACAGAGAGTAACACTTCTGTGATAATGAACTAACCAAGTAAATCAAAGCTAACACAAAGTCACTTGCTGTTCAACATTATCTATAATTAAAGTTAAACTGGAATGGGAATATGTTCCTTCACACAACTCCCCCTTACTTCCCTCCACCCCCATCAACTAAAGCACAGTGCTAAAGTCATTCTATGACCTGGGATCTTCATACCGATAAGTAAAAATCCTAATTATATAAAATGCTGTAAAACAGGTGCAGTTGCTACCTAGCCCTTTCATATGATTTTTAAGAAACTCATGTTTCACAAAGAAAAAAGGGAGAGATGCTCCGAAGTTACCTTTCACACCATTCAACACAACTATTACAGAACATTAAATACGACATGACTGTTTGTTATTCAGTACCTATCATACCTCATATGATTAGTTGCAGAATAAAGGAAAATTGTGTTCTATGATATCACTGCAGACTTCCCTTCTTACTCACAAAGGGCGTAGAATAAAACAGTCCCCAACAAAACCAACCTGATCTAGCAACAGTTTCACAGTCACACAGCATACCACTGCTATTTTACTCTCTTGAAAATAGAGTGGATGTCCGAGAAAGCCAACATCTACTTATTCAGTGAGGTGATCTTTACACTAGCTTTCAGGAGGTATTTATGTCTGTTGAAGCACACTGAGTATCTGCTGCATTAAGAGGTCTTGAGAAACACACTTGATGCCAAGAGGATAGAAATCATATTTCCACACCAATAATAATAGACAGGAGAGACTACGAACACTGTGCTTTTTAAGTAATCCCCTTGAACCATCTGCACCTTCAGAAGACAGCAGTTAACTTGGGAAAGGGACTTTTTAAGTAGACTCATCTTTGGAGATGCTGCTTTTCTGGAAAAGATTACAGTATGATTTTCACCCTACATGCCTGGTGAGGATACTATTGTGAAAGACACGCCCATACTGAGAAATGAGTGAAAACACTGGAAATCAAATAATATTTATTTATCAGAAAGGAAGATAGTGATTCCCAAATGGCTTGGATAATGAAATACTGAGTTTATTAAATTTGCAGAAGCACTGACACTGAAAGAGATTGCAAATCCTCTGACAGAAACCCCAGGAAGAGACCTGAAGAACTCGCTATTCATTGCAGGTGTACTGATTTGCAAATACTACATGCAAAGCACATGTGTATTACCTACGACGGTGGCACCTGTAACCTAGCAATTTGCAATAGATTCAGCAGTTAGATGTTTGGCCACTGGCACAAAAATTACTGGTGTGGTACACGTGCCTAGTTACAGAGACGACTTTTTATTATTCTTCTCAGATTATACATATATCTGACAGTGCTCTTCAGGTAAAATACATAGAAGATATCACAGAGCATCTGACACCTGATTCCTCATGTGGAAGAAACAGATCCACATTCAGTATCCCACCATTGCTGCTGCAAAATGCTAGTGGTCGTATCTGCTTCTTGAGGGGAGAGAAGCCCTATTTTTATTTTTACAATAAGCAGGATTTATCAGATGAAAGACTGAAAAATATTGGCAGTGCCAGAATCCACTTTGTAGAACTCCCTGTGCCCATTTGCTGGTATCCTGAGCAAACGTTTTTAACATAACTGATTTTGTCCATTTTACCGCTAGGAATCCATGTAATCAAGCTACACAGACCCATGAATCTGAAGAATATGACTGTTGCATTTTTTCTTGCTGAAGGTACATCAGCTTTGCAGCTTCAAATAAATAAGTCCTCAGTCTCATAGAGTTTTCAATAGGATATATGAATTTGTGGACTATAATACATATGAAGGAAAATACAGGCAAGAAACTACAAATGTCTTGTGCCCTCCACTGATGTGAAGAATAGGTGAAAGCTTATGTTAAATAGGGAGGCTATCTGGGCTAAGGTCATAAAAAGGATCTATACCATTGCATAATATATATACATCTCCTGATTATCAACATTACCCAGATTACACACACACGTGCATATAAACATATGCAAACACACACAATATATATACATGATGTTTTCTAGCTTTATTCATGATATATTAGAAAGAACTATTTTTTTTTGCGTAGTGAACTAAGTAGCTGGGTATTTATGGATTTAGATTAAATCAGGTTTTATTACAAAAATCAGTTAGACATATAAGTATATTTAAATAGAGAAATTAAAAAAGTTTCTGATAGCATTGAGGATTAGGAAATAAAAGTGTATGAGCCTAGACTGAATGGAAAAGAAAGTACAGTAACTGATTCCATTTGAGAAAGCAAAGGAAAGAGACAAAAGCCTTATTGGGATTTTTTTTTTTGTTGCAGCCACTTTTTCCAGTCTATATGTAAAGCACCTAATCTTTTCAACTCTAGACATACATCTAATAAAACCATTCAGCTGTGATGCTCTAATTCATAGACCTGGACAGATTTGGTAGATGTGGTGCTCCACTGCAACTTAATAGGTAATTGGTAGAAAGGATGTTCTCTACTTTCTTTCTCTGATAGTGTTAAGCACATATTGACAGGATGCCTCTCTGCGCTGCTCAATGGTTGGCACTTAGGAGAAGTTCAATTACACAACCTTTCATCTGTCTCTCCACATAAGATACAGCTTTACTTTCTTGTGGCTAATTGCTAAGCCAGACTACTTACTCACTCTGCAATTCTAAAGCCTGGCCATTCACTTGGGAGCATTAAGTACGTACACTGCTGCAAAGAGCTGGCAGAGATAACCTGAATAACATTTCACACCAGCTTCTTGTCCTCTCCCTCTGGAAGTTTTTGTCCATGCAGGCTAGAACAAGGAATGTTCCTAATTTACAGGACTCCCTGCACAACTGCACTCAGTGAAGTTAACACATCGTACTTAATCCTGAAAGCATGTGGGTACTATCTTTCCTAGCATGAATTAGATTTAGAAACATTCATGTTTTATATAAGGATAAAAGCCGATCCATACTTGTAAGCCAATTAAAATGTTGTTTCAGTGCTCAGAGGTTAACGTGGTTGGGAGCTTAGAAGTGGATACTTCTTCTAGTAGAAATAATGAGAGGATGGCAGACAAAGAATTAATAAATTATCTTAATCTGTCTTTGTTTACAAATATACAATCCCTGCAGATGGTTTTGAACGGAAAGGGGTTTTAGTAGCATAATTCAAGCATACACAAAGTGATTATCAGCCAAAACTTTAATCAGCAGTTTCTTCTTGGACAATTCCCTGCATGTCTTTGTTCATGCAGAGAGCAGATTATTCTCTGAACAGCTCCATTTACATTGCTCTCTGTATGCTTTTGCTCAAAGCTCCAAAATATAGCTGAAAACAGATTCTTCAATCACATTCAAGATAAGGTTGAATTTTTCTCCAATGCCACGTTTTGCTTTACAAAGAAGGAGCAGGAGAGGTTTTCTAGTTTCAAATTTAGTTTAGCTGACTTACATGGTAGGTAGCAGTCTCCTTAAAGTAGCAGCATCTGAAAACAACTGATTAAATATGGTTCTTCATTTCTACTTAAGAAACAGACTCAATAAGTTTTCCTAGCAATGTAGCTCTGGACAAAAAGCAATTCTGAAAACATGACTAAAATTAATTCCCAAAGTTCAGAAAATAGGGGAGAAAAAGAAAAAATCCAGTATTTTATTACTAATGGAAATAATATGGTGCTATTGTAATGCTTGAATTAAACGGTTTTTAATATTTCAGACTGCATTGGCTTCAATTATAGAAGCCACCAGAGTTTTCAAGGATGAGAGTTTGTTAACCTTTGGTCAAACTGGAAATGTGATTTCAGGAGCTACAGTGAATGCAAGTTATCAGACTGTCTAGAACTGTCCTGAAAAAAAACCCTAAAACCCCACAACAAAAAACCGCTACAAACGCCCAAATAACTAGAGGGATCCTTTCGCTGCTCCTTTTAAAAGTATGCAGCTAAAATAAATCAGGCAACCTTAACCCAGATGCGGCAAAAGGCCCAAAGAGGACAAAGCAAAAAAGTTTGAAAAAGCAGAAAGACCCATTCATCTACTTTGCAAGCATGTGTAAAAAAACATGAGTTATGACAATAAAAGTAACAACTGCATTCTCCTCCTCCTTAAAGGAAAATCCACCCAAAACACCCCCAAAAATTTAAAAATCTTGCTACATACATCATTTTGGTATTATTCAGATCTTTTTGCATTACTGACAACACAAATATTTTATGGAAATACCAAGTTCAGGACATCACTGAACTGGACACTTTAGGAAGATACAGTAAAAAAAATATTCTCTGCTCCTGTGAGCGTTTACTCCAAATAAACAAGTAATGAAGTTAAAGGACAGAAGATTCCACTTTGTATTTTTAAATTTAAGTTGGCAGATAAATGTTACAAAGTTCACACCAAAAGGTGGTAAGAGGGGCCAAAACGTACCTCAACCTTCACCATACCTTAAAATGTAATTTTTCAAGGGAAGAAAACTGTGGAAATACAGTACAGCTTTATAGTTGCATTTAGGTTATAAGTACACATTGCTTCCCTTCAGAAAACTTGCATCAAGACTGAACCACTGTTGCTGGTTATGATTAGAGAAATTAAATAGAAGCAAGTTAAATCCTTGAAACCCAAGACATTTATCATCTCTTTGGTGAGAAAGAAAATGGTATCATTTACTCTTGACTGCAGATTTCCCTACTGCAAAATTTTCCTCATTTCACTGAAGTATCTGTTGCTTGAAGCAATCTTGTCATTATGCTTTAACTTCTTTCCGTTTAACAATGGGAAATCATTTTAACATATTTGTATCTTAGCCATGAAGGAGAATACTATATAGTATGAATGTTAATTTAGCATGAAAAAATATTTTATGAAACAAGTGACATACTCTCCTTTAAAAACAGAAGTTTTATCAGCATTTCCTCTTGCCATAGAAACAATTCCATTCACTTCTACAGGAATCGCATGAGTGATTTACATGTGGTGTTTTTTCATTGTCTGCAGCCATTAAAATGAGTCAATTCTTTCACAATTCAGTATCACTGACGTATTAGCTCATGTTCCAGTACTTTCATCATCACGTTGAAAGTTACAACCTTCAACTTTCTAGACATAACTGTACAGGCTAAGATTACTATCATTTACATTTAATGCAACCTAAAAAAAAAAATTGCAGTTCAAGTTGAAATAATTGTTGAATATCCAGCAAATTTGCTTAAATTCCAGGCACCTGAAGCACAGGCAGTAATTGAAACAGAACATACCGAACACTGTAGTCACAGACCCCCTGTCTCCATTACATCCCTTTTCTTGTACAGTTAACCCTTGTGGTGATAGATGAGGACATGATTACTCCTCATTTGAAAGACAATTTTCATAAACATGTAAAAATAAATCCACTGAAGTTCTATTAGGACATCCAGAATACAGTATCGGGTGCCACAGGAAAAGTAACTTTGCAAAGAAGATTTCACCGCAGCACTCACTTACCACCAAAATGTAATGCTTGCAGCTATCTATCATGCTTACTTTTGCTGCTTGTTATTTAAGTAATATAGTTTCCAAATTCATATTTGGCATAAATCACAAAATTTCTTGCTAGAGACTGTTAAACAGTGAAACGAACCAAAATTTTTCTTCTCAGAAAGACACTGCTTAGGTTGAAACGAAACAAATCTTGTAACAGCAGTGCTGTAGAGAGGGGAGAGCATCTTCAAGTGACAGTAGAGTCTGCTCAATGTCTAAGATCATTCTGTTTGTCAGTTTTCCAGATACAGCAGGAACTGGAAGATCACTGTCTACTTTTCCTGAAAAAAGAGGATCTTCTATATAATATTTGGTCCTGCTCAAGGGCTTACATAAAGTGCAGGAAAACAAAAGTTTGCAATAAAAAAGAAATCCCAAATTGCTGCCACTGATTTGTTTTCCAATTCCCATCCAGTATCTGACATTTTCTACTACTCACAGAAACAATGATAAAATTCTAACTGATATCAAGTTAACTCTACAAAATTATAGTAGCTATCTATTAATAGTGTATTTGTAACTCTGTCATTTCCCCCTTTGTTCTATATTTTAGCAATAACACACAAATTAAGTTGTACATGTTTAATTATTTGTTTTGTTTTAAAAAAAGACTATATTAGTTTAATTGATTATCCACACATGTACGCTTGGCAGATTAATTTGTTCTGAGCTCTTTTGGGGAGATGCATTTGAGGCTCTGTTTTGTGATTCGCACAACTACAGAACTGCCCAGAATCAGAGCAACCAAAACAGATTTTTCAGTTTAGGAAAAAGATATCAAAATAACTATACAAAGTAGCCTAACAAACCCAAAAGACTGGTACATGGTTTGGCCACCCTTGGAGCTGGAAAAATACTTAATCTCTCAAGACTGCCATCTCTCATTTCAATACCCCCGTATATTCTCCACCTGAGTAGGATAACAATGAATAGAGGAGACACCAGTTAACTGAATTCTGATAGTTAATTAGAATCCTAACAGTTGCATAATAATAAAAAACCCCACATCCTTGAGATCATATATTGCCAAACATTTACTGAGAATAATTGAGTTATTGGAAATTACTTTTACTTGCTCAGCTTTCTTAGTACACCAAAGCATATTTCAATTTTAAAAGTCACTATCCAAAACCAGTATCAAGACAACTCAGCTGCAGAATCCAACTACAGTGCAGAAATGTATTAGTTTGATCATGATAGGAAAAATGTATCATTAGATTAATTAGGCAATTATCAGAATTCACAGCTGCTCTCTTTGACAACTGATTCAGTGTTTCTGCATTAATGAGGGATACTTTCTATACACTTTCTACAAATAGGAGTTTATAGAAACACACATTTCTTTGATGTTTGTCATGAAAGCTAATAAAAAAGGGACTGTACACTCAAACTAAGCTGGTATTCAAGAAGTATGATCAAAAGGTAGTTCTTATATCCATGCTTCTTTAACTAATATACTACATTCAATAATGAATGGAGAATGCTTATGATGTCCATTAACTTCAATAGTCCTTCCCCCCCCCCACCCCCCACCCCCGAGATTTATTGAGGAGAAGGTTGGGCCCAATCCGATTTTTATATCCAGTATGTTTTACAACCCACTGAATTCGACAAAACATGGGTTTGTACAGTGGCTTATTAACAAAATATCTAAAATACAGTAATGAAATGTGAGAACCTGATCCTCACAGTACAAGTCAGATATAAGCTTAGATATGCCAGGTCATCACCTGTTCAGTGATCCTACTCAACCACATCAGTTGAGTTATGTGACAAAAATCTAACCAGTAGCATGCAGTTGCTTTCCCAGATCATACTTCTTGAAGTCCAAAATAGTCTTGAAAAGCAAAGAAATAGAACAAGATCTCTGCTATTTATGCCCCTTTAGAAGAAATTTCAATTATCCTCCCTGGGGCAGAGAAGTTAATGACTGGCTGAACGCACAGTCCACTCACCCACGCAGGAACAGCCAGGGCTTCTTTCCTGGCGCAGCATGCAGTTTTCCAAGCACGCAGTGCCCAAATCCTGCTCCCATGACCCGTCCTGTCCACTGTTGCATCCCTGGAGATCACCAAGGGTATGCAAGGCTGCAGCTGACACTGAACAGGGCAGCTTCTTCCTCAAGTGGAGTTTTCTTCTCTCCCTTTCTGCCCTTGTACCATTGCACAGCACTGAACAGGTCATGCATGACCATGTTATTTTCATCCATTAATCATATTGCTACAGGTAATGTTTGAATAGGAATATACATGACCATGGGAGATGGTACAATGAAAAGTCATACTAGAGAGTATATGTGGCACACACAGACTATCCAAAGGGTTAAAGCAGGTCAGTAAGCACAAGATCAAAGCAATTTTCTACAGAAAACTGTTATTTTAGTCCTGAAACAAACATGTAACAAAAATGGAAAAAAAAAAAAAAGTTCTGAAGGCTTCGGCAGAAGAGCTTTGTTTCTGCCATTTCTATATTCTTATATAAAAGCTTCACTGAAACTTCTACTGAAATCCTTGACTTCACCTGAAGTATTTTTGTTAAGTTTTATTCAAGTTTCAATTGTAGTTTTTTATTCCAACTCAAGGTAATTTCCTTTTTCTTATCTCCTTGTAGTGAGATAAAAAATACAATCAATTTTTCAATCAGTAAAGGCATCCCAGAAAAAACCCAAAACAAACCCAACCCATCACTAGGGGTTGCTTTCATGTGAATTTTAAAATGAACATCTGAATACAACTTCAAATACTACTCTCTTATTTTTCATTAAGTGGGATTGATATAAGGGTAAGGACACTCCTCTCTAGTGCTCAGAGAACAAAATAAACACCCAGAAAAATATATCCTAACCAGAAGAAAGCCCATATTAATGTATTAATGAAAGATGAACAGAAGATTGACACAGATGTAATGGGCAAAGTTGGATTGACTAATGGCCAAACAAGGAAATTGAAATATGTTATAGTGAGAAGTCCTTGCCTTGGGAGATCTCAAAAGCTATTTATTAATTTCTTTTACACAGCTCTGCTGCTAGGCAGAGCTTTTGCAAGCTCTCAGCTTTAGTCAGCATTTTACATAATCTCCTTACTTAAAGCTACACAAGCCTCTCTAGCAAATTCTGAAAGCTGCTTTTAGATCTTGTACAAACAGCACCATCCTCCCAGATCTACGAATTTCTTCTCTGGGAAGAATGATCCAACTTTCTTGGCCAAATCCCTGTCTAATTTTGTGGATATTCATGAAGGATAAATAGAGCACATAAAGGACAAAGCAAATTTGCTTTGCTAGTCAGTAGGCACAATTGCTTAAATACCATTAGCAGAAGGCGGGGCAGGGGGGAAGGGATACATTTCTTCAGATAAGCCGAGCTTCTAAAGCAAAGGCTTCACAAGGCAGTTTGCATATCTTTTGGTAATACCAACAGAAAATAGAGAGAGATTCCATACTAAAATTTATGTCATCCACTTTGATTGAATTCTCCTCCTGAATGCAAAGGTGATACTCAAAACACATAGAATCATAGAGTGGTTAGAGTTGGAAGGAACCTTAAAGATCATCTAGGTTATTTCTATTTTCAAGGCCTTTTAATGTTAAATAGTAATATATGTACATAGCTAAAATTGCTAAACCACTCATTCACTTCTCTTTTCCATCAGGAAAAGCAGTATTATGAATAACTTCAGAATTCAATATAGTATCAAGGGTTTTTTTTCCCCGCTCCCTCTAAGAAATAAAGGGCATCCTTACGTTATATGATGGGACTCCATGGAGCAACTACTGAGATGGCTGAGCAGTTCTAAGACTACTTTTGCTGACAAAGGAAAACTTGTTTATATCATGGGATAACTAATACCTAAAACCTTACCATTGTAAGAGAACATTGGACTCAAAGCATTTTACACAAGGTAAGCTAAGGAAAAGGAAATGAACTCACCCAGAGGAATACAGTTTACCATGCTGCTGTTAATAGCAACCTCAGAGGAATCAAAATGCCCTGCTTCTATTTAAGAGTTTGCAGTGGTAAAGCTCACGTTTATTTAATAACAAATCAAGAGAAACTATCTTTGAGCTAGTGAGGAAAACACCTAAGTTCACAAATACTGCAGATACCCTAGTTATGCTTCTAAAGCTTCTAAAACTTACTGATGCGTGCAGCATAGCCACCAAACACAAAAGGTAGAATGCCAAAAGCAACACAGAGGAATAAGCAACATTATTTGTCAAACAAATCTTGGATGGATAGCAAGAAGACAAAATGCATTATTGCTTCTTGATTTATGCCACAACATATTTTTTCCACTAGTCACAACTTACAAAGTTATTAAATTATTTGTATTATCCATAGTGGTTTCCAAATCCCACTCCTAAGTCTATTCAATTGAATTTCCAGGATATCTGCCACTGTACCTCTTGCTTGCCAGTAGCCGACGAGTTAGATAATATTACTTTTTATTCTCTGTTTTTGTCCATAAGCACAACAGTATGTTCTTTTTTATAGGCTTTGCAATATTTCACAGCCATGACTGCATCTCCTGGTCTCTACACTTGCAGCTACCAGTTGTTATCTAGTGCCTTGCACTACTAAAATGTGTGCACCTCTACACAATAGGGACTTACAGCAGGAACACATTAATCTGTGCACAGAATTGACCGTTTGGCGTGAGGTCCAATAACGTATGTGAGCACCTGCATTTAGACATATCAGCATCTTCCTTCTTCCTTCCTGATGCTGCCATGAATTTCTGATGATGTTCCCTGATGCTCTATATGACTAATACAGGTTTAGACACCAACAAAGGACCTAGATAAAGCATTACTGTATGAATAAAAACGTAACAAGTAATGCACAAATACTGATTGGAGTCTTATCTGGTGAATTTGATGTCCTGACTTTGAATCTGTGGCAATTTAACAGGTTTTTGGTGGGGTTTTTTTCCAACAGGTCTTTGAATAAGGTCTGAAAAACGAACTATTCCTCCATATAGTATTCTCACTGGGTAAACTAGTATATAGATCAAGTCTTAATACTAAAATCATGCTCACTAATACACTCTCTTACTCTCTTCTGGTCTACTGAACCAAAAGCGCCTTCTGCCTCACAACACACTATAAAAAGGAAAGTTAAGTGTTGCAACCTCCTCTTCTTAACCTACAGCTGGCTGAAAACACAACTGAATTGAATATAATTTTCTTGGAAGGGAGAAGGCACTGAAACAAAAGCTGTGCTTCATCCATGGTGTAGTAGGAGGATACAATAATTTCTCATGCTGAGAAAAACAAAACAGTAGCTGATGACCTGTATTTGGAGTGTGGCATAAGCAAGATCCAAGCTGTATGGTCCTTTCAAGAAAAAAAGCTCTTTTAAAGCAATATAAAGTGGCAATTTTATTTATTTTTTTTAATGCCTTATCATGTCTATAGATTCTGATCAGAGAGAAGTTGAGGAGAGATTTTTAGGACTGCAGTAGTGGCCACATATTTTATTTCACCACTGTCCCACCTTCTAGCACTCAAATCCCCTATCTCCATCTTTTCCTTATGAAATGGACTCCTCACTCCTAGAAGTGAAAGGGCAATATTAGATAAACCTTTTCTAACCACATCTAGACCAAAAAAACACTTGGAATGAAGAAATTAAACCACTTCTACATATATTTGAGAGCACAGCTAAAGAAACCAGATCTAGCTTGGGACATTTTTGAGTCTTCCACGACATGGCTAGTACAAATCTCATTAGCCAGTTAATTCTCTGTAACCATTTGAACACTAAATCTGTTTTTGAAAAGAATCACTTCAATTGCTAAAGCTTCAGTCTAGTGAAGTAAATTGCATATCTTTAATTATGAGGGATTAATTCTTCCATCTATCTTATTTTTGGCCAACTGGAGAAATGGCCTAGTCTCTCTACACTCTTTACTACCTTGCATTTCATCCTTCATCACACTGGACATCAGTTCTTTATTACTGCTGAAGTTTTTTAGGTGGAAGTTCTTCATCATTAGCTTCACATTATCACCCTCACTACGAATTACTTTCATATTCTTCCTTGATCATCGTCATCAGCCTAACACATTTCTGCCAGTTACAGAAAGTATGACTCCCTTGAGAACCCGGCAACTAGAATCTGGCCCTCAGTTGCGACTCTCCTTGGTGATCAATTCTCTCATTGTTTTCTTGTATAGGTTTGCTTTTCTTTTTTTAATCTTTATCATTATAACAGCATAGTCATACCTTTCCAAAAATCAATATTCAATTTTATCCCTTTCACTGCACATCAGGCCACGTGATATAAAGAGAATTTTTCTTTTGTTCCTGAAACCCTTTCTTTTCAAATCATTTTCATTCTGTAAAGTCACTTTTTTCTAATTCCTTTCTTAACCCTCAACTTTTTACATTAATACTTCTCTTCCTTTGGATGATTTTTGGGTTTGTTCCTTTTGTTGAACATTTTTATAAATTATATGCTCATTAATAGCTGAGTTGCAGTCTGTCCACTTCAGGAAAAAATTATATTTATCTTAAAATATTAGGCCTTCAGCTAAATGTTCAGCGAAAAAAATATCAGCTCAGATTCAAAAGTTTTTTCTGTGCAATAACATGAACAATGTCAGAGGAGTTGAAAATTAATGTTTTCAGGGAGGACTAATTTGCATATAGCAAGCTATTTCTTGGTACATGGTAGAAGTCACCACTTCACTACCCTGGTGAGGAGTTTTTATTTATAAAACAATAGTTACAGATGCATATAGAATTTCACAGCTCAGTGATTGCCATCTATTCCAGTCGTATGAGAAAGAATCATCCAGAGTTAAAATATCAGCCCCTGAATCTATGGCAGTTGCTGTGATCTTAGACACATCACATGACCACACAGCATCAGTAGTCAGGAGATGTGAAATTAATAAATTCTGAAGTAGTAAAACTATGAGTCTCTTAACCAATGCAGCTGTAAAATATGAAACAAATCTGGTTTTGGAGATAAGGACTGACTGTATAAACCAATATCATATGGGATCATCACTCCACTAATCCCAACCATCTCTCATCTCTCTCAAATTAAGTTTTTTGTTTGGGTTTCTCTTTTTTTTTTTTCCTCCTTTGTTTCATATCATCAAGTGGAGGGTTTTGTGTGTTTTGGGGTTTTTTTTCATTTTTTAAAACAGCATCTTATTTATCACCAAGACATTGAAATTGCAGAGCTAAATAGAATCTAAGGATATTTCCGTTATATGCAAAGCTCTCACAGTCCAACAAGGCTATGAGATGCGTATACCCGTGACATGGGTCACTACGCACACAGCTCCTACAAAGACACAGATTTATATTTTTTCCTGTAGCTTTTGTCAGAGGAAAAATAATAATGAAAATATGGATATTTAAATATTGTATCCTATTAAACATACCATGCAAAGGCATTCATATAATTAATAACAAAAACCAGCAGCTGTGAAGCTCTTGCTATGAACCACTGATTCTTCTTTCTTCTATTACTAAGCGAAGCCCCTGCAAACTTGATAAACATTAAGCAAACACAAAAAGACATATCCTACTGGAAAGAAAGTGAATAAGGAAAAATACTCTGCATGAAAGTGTACAACAGTTAAAAGCTCTGTGGGAGGTGAAGCTCTTGAGACACAGAAGACAGAAGGAAAGATTTTAACAAAGTACATTTGTGCATAAGTAAGTTTGAGCCAAACCTATACTTACAGAAAGGGATAAGGGATAAGCAACTCTGAATGCTAAACTATGCAGGAAAGTTACTAATTTAGCTTGCATCAGCCACACGAAGCTAGTAAGTGATGAACAGATGGAGGTGGGATGTTTAACACTGGTCACTAGTGGATCAATTAGAAAACCACCAAAGACTGACTTCTCTCTTCCTAAGCTGAGAATTACAAGGGTCACTTACTCTATTGCTTGCTCAGAGAAGGAATAATGTAGCCTGATGCACTGATAGCACCCTGAAGAAGCAAAACCACAACAGTACTTGTACACAGGTTAAACTCAATTCAGAGTTTAAGAAACTAAGGGCAGACACTACAATCCTAAATCTGTCGTTACAATACACATTAAACAAGTAAACTAAATACAAAGCACATTTTTACTTAGACAAAACCAGCTGAGAAAGGTCACTACTCCAGACAATGGCTCACTGCTCATATTCGTTGTATTAGTACAACTTTTTGTGAGATCATGCTGTAAAAGGGATCAATAAATTAGAACCAAAACCACCAAGCAAACAAAACCCAGAAAAAAAAAAGCAAGAAAGGGCTAGCAAGAACAAAGCAAGACACTTCTATTGGTATTTTTCTATATCTTCCAACGTAATTTTCTATAATTTATATAAAATGCCTATTCTAGAAAATTTCTATTTGCTCCTATTTAGGCTTTTTATTAACCTCCACTATCTGGTTCTCCTGTTTAAAAGATGGTCCAATAAATAACTATACATTGCAATAACTACGCATAATACTATGCATTAGGTGTTGCAAGAGTGCCTTATCACAGTTATGCCAAAACCACCCAAAAAATTCCGACAACCTTATAAAAGCAGAAAAAGTCCTTAAGGTGAGTGTTAGTAGAGACTAATTCAAATAATGTCACTGTCAAGACAGACATGTAGCACCTCCCACATCCTGAAAAAACGTTTATGTTACAAGTCCAATTTTGCAAATTTATAGAACTGCAGAAGGTATTTAGTTGGTGCTAAAAAAATAAATAAGTGTATATATATAAAAAAATCCAGCACTAAGACTGTCAATTCATTTAAACTCATTTACTATCTCAGGAAGCAGATGGACCGATATTAGCAAAATATCAGAATCCTTTGGGTTTAGATACCTGTGTACTGTCAAGCTGTCAATAGTAGATATATTTTCTTTAAAACATCATACTGCATCTTAACATTTCTCAATAATATGTTCAAAAAGGACATAGACTTATCAATATATAAATTGCCTAAAAGAAAGGATAGATACTCTTTATGGACCTTAAATTGAGTGCAAAACCCCCAAAGCTGTTAAGGCTTTTCAACACTGTAGAAGTAGAAAATCAAAGAATCCATTACGGTGGTAGATAAACCACCCCTTCTCTTCTGTGTGACATTAGCAAGTTTCTATTGCCAATGTAATTGCTAATACGGAAAAAAAATTACACACTTGGCCTAGATTAATATTCTCCTTACTTCCAAAATAGCTTTACTAGAAGAATCAGCAGCTAAACAGGCAAGTTTGCTTGCCAAATCTATTCACACAGATGGATTATGTCTGATGAAGAACCATAGCAAGTATGAGTTTGGCAAACTTCTAAGGTGGAGAACTTGAACATGCAACTATTAATTCCTTAACCAAGATTGTAGTGGAAAAAAAATGTTAAAATGATGAGGTGTGAAAAAGATGAATCAAATGTGCTCCTTCTTTGCACTACAAAGATAGAAAAACAGCAACATTATCCCTAATAAATAAAATTGAAGTGATCATATAAGAAATGAAGCACTTCAAATTTGGTTTATACCTCTAACAGGTTGAAGAAAAAATCCTAAATATTACTTGAATAAGTTTTATTATTTAAAATAATTTCTATACTTCAGAGATTATGAATCTTAATTAACTCCTTCAGCTTCAGGGGTTTTCTCCTTATAGTTATGTTTTCCAGTTTTAACTCAACTGTGAGTTTTAACATAAAGGAATCAACTTCTTTCCCTGTGAAACCAAATCAGGGCGCAACACACCACCTTTTTCAAGGTCAAATATACTAATTTGCTTTTGATATTTGTCCTGAACTGGGTCTACACTAATCGAGTCACAGAATCCTGTAGTTCTTTCTCAGTTGCAAGTTCTACGTATTCTATATGCTATCAGCACAAGTGAACAGATGGATAGTCAGACTGCTACTGATTTGACTCTCTTGTGAAGAGTCCTTTTTAGTTTGCTGTCTGCTGTATTCTCCATTCTTGAGATGCAGAGAAAACATTATACAATTTCTTTGAATTTGTCAAGCAAAACTTTGAATAAAACCCCAACGCCTTATGACTTGAAATTATTTTGCCACAAATGCAGTAATCTGAACATCACTTACTCTCCCCAGTACTACCTAGAAAAAAGGTTCTACATCAGTCCACAAACAAATTCAGATATGCACTAACTTTAAATGGGTAAGCACTCCACATGACTTTCACCTAGACTACTTATTCAGTTCACTGTAAAGCACGTAAGAGTTTTGCTGAATACGTAAAAATGTGCACTAACGCCAAGCTTCCAGAAAATTCATAATACTGTACATACAAAAATAAAATAATTTTAAAAATCTATGTACTTTTAAGAAAAATAAGAAAGTATGAAGACTAATGGTATTCTGAATACCTCCATTTGATCTAGCAATGAAAGCAACCATACAAAAATATAGTTATAATTAACAAAAATTCCCACCTGATTCATTTATTTTGAAAAAACTTAAATTATCCTGCTAAAGGGAAATTCCCATCAGAAAGTTCCCATGTTAAGCCATAGATAATGTAACATTTCAAATTCACTTTCCTATCTCTCAGTGGTATTTTAAATCAGTTAAAGAATGATGTTCAGAGCCAATATTTCTTTAGATATGTTCTACCCCCAAGATGAAGCTTTTCTTACAATTGTATAAAACCAATAGGTAGAATAAATACTCCAGAGTTTTGGTTTTTTTTCCTTTTGCTGTTGTTATAGACATACTAAGAAACCCAGCTTCTACACTTTTAATTCACCCAGACAGTCTGCCAATCAAATAAAAATAGATTCTGTGCATGTTTGCTTATTAAGACTTGTGAACCTTAAACTTCTGTGAGGCATTTACAGACAACAGCAAGAAGAAATCATATGAACTCATAAACTTCACAAGCTAAAACAATAAGATTATTTCATAGTTACAAAAGAAAATAAAAAACAAGTCCACAGTACCATTAGGTATCATTAGGTAACTGTATTCCAAAGAAACCTTGCAATATTCTGCATTCCATACTGACTCAAGAGGGAAGGGAAATGAAGTTTGTTTTTTTTTTTTTAAAAAAAAGCAGCTGCTGGAGAGAAGAGCGTGAAGCAGTACATTGTATTCAAGGAACAAGGCTCCCTACAAAGAACAATTATCCATGAGAAGCACAGTCTGAAATTATAAAAAGCTCCCGAATTACAGCAGCATGTAGTCGCCAGCACCACCAAAAGAGACAGAAAACAATAAAAGCATCTTAGCTGCATTATAGGGAGCCTTCAGAAAAATAATACATCACACTACAAAATGACAAACAAAAATAACCTTCTTTTTCCTAGTGTTTGTTTTCTCTATACCTTGGTATATGGTACCTTTTCTGGTACCTGCAACAACTCTTGTACTTTAGGCTAGAAGAAGAGTTTATTAATGACTATTCCTGCTGTACCAACTAACTATTCCTACCAGACATAGTTTCTCTGACATACAACCACTTCCTGAAAGCTACATTTCCCTAACACTTATTGGAAAGTAACAGAAAGGAGAGGGACAAGAGTCAGTGTTCCATAATAAAACCAGTAAACGTTACACCTGTTACCTAAGAGGAGAAACTAGGAGTGAACTACCTATCATGCCATCTTAATTTTTCGTAGACAACTTAACAGATGCCCTCTCACCCTATGATATTTTTATTTTTTTATTTCTTTTTTTTGTGAGAAATTATGCAGAGAAAAACAACAAACAAAAAAAGTGAAGGTGTTGATAGCAGGAAAAGCTACCTGGTCAGCAATAACTTGTAAACAAACACTTAAACAGGTTTCCTTAAAGCTCCACTGAATGTGGTTTCACTTAGTGATATCTAAGCTTCTACAGAAAAAATAAAAACAAAACTTAACTTTTCATCAAAAGTCAAGATCATGACGATTGCTGATTACTTCCTGATTAAATACCATTAGATATCACTGACATTTTAGATTACTTTTTTTTTGCTGAAGAAGCAAAGCACAGAAACAAGAATAAGAAAAAAGCACAAAGTGTGTTCTTCAATATTTTCCCATGAAAACATGTATCAGAGTTACTTCCGGCTTAACAGCCACATAGACGTTAATTTTGTATTCTCTTCAGCAACAAAATAATTTTACTATTTTATCTGGACTCTTATTTGTACAGGATCCCAGATATGAACAAACCGACATCACTGCATTAATTGCATGCATCCAGTCAATTCTTTCTTAAGGTTTCCAACAAATATATATGCATTCATACAGTATAGGACGCACACACATACATGTATGGACATCCATTTAAGGTCTGTAATATGCATGTTACACAAGAATACTTCAAATGTGAAATGTGACTTCCCTTTTGGAAGCTGTAAACTTTGCATACCCCACACCAATTTATGAATTTGAACACAGATAGTATTTTCCTTTTTTTTTTTTTTCTTCCAGAGAATAACTGGTCTGTAGCACAGAGTTAACTTTAAATTGGTTCTCGTTTTACAAGCATAGATGTGTGTCCTGGTTTGAGGGCTACAAAAATTCCTTTTGGAAGTAGGAATGCATAAGTATCTTTCATGTAATATTTTTAAATTTTTCTGTATTGTATTCTATTATATGTCCTCCTCTTAAAAATGTAATCCCTTCAAAGAATTATCTTGCCAGATAAGATATTTTCCTTTTTTCTGCTATGTACTTCTGCTTTCACAAGTTGTGGCAAAAACTCGTTCACACATTAGCCTCCCCCGCTAAATGTATGTAAAATACGTCAAGTGATGTGTTGTTTTTCATAGTTTCTATGCCACTTACTGTGTTCAAAGTGCAGAATTTATTCTCAAGTTTTACAAATTTGATGTAAAAAATTTAAAAATAAGGACTATTACATTCCCCTAAATATATTTTTAACACTATTAAAATTGGATCTAATACTCTATATTTTGATATGATACTGTGTTATTGCCATGATATTCTATGAGTAGGCAGATCAGACTTATACAGAGGAATAGTATGTTTAATTAGACCACGAGTTATGCATGGAAAATTAGAGAAGCGCTGGAGACACTAAGCTCTTTGGGTCTTTAAAACACAGTCTACTAGCATGTTACAGGTTTTAAAATGTGTGTTTCTATCTGAAGATCTTAGATAAATTCTACAGCAAGGTAACAAAACTAAGGGGAGGGAGCTATAAGCAACAAGGACATCACCACAAGTACTGTTAGCCGTGAATTCAGGAAAGTTTGCTTTTGAGGAGTGACTGAGCTGGAGTCAAGCTCATCTCTACACTTACAGGTCAAAGTCAATACAGGTAACAAGTACAACTGAAAAAACAGCCCTGACAAACTAAGCTGCATTTGCTAGCAAACTAAATTGGAAGTAAATCGAGATCAATCAGCACACAAAAATAACAGCAAACTTGGATGCAACATGTTCAACAGGTTGCAAAAAAACCCCAGGTAAAATATAACACTGGCAAATATAAACTATCAGACATGAAGGACAGGAGATTTGGTTGAAATATACAAAATCGTGAACAGAGTGTTAACCTGTGGCACACAACCTGGATATGTGGGCAAAGTATGAAAAAAGAATTAAAGCAGGACAAAAAAAAACAAACGTAGAAGCTGAAGCTCTCACCTCTCCCTAAACAGTGTATGTGCAATGGCCTTGCAGGGATGATATTGCAGAATAGAATGCTGAAGCCATTACAGTGAGCCCATTATTATCTCATGAGAAGGGAGAATGGTCAGAGGATTACAAGAAGTTTTGATGGTCTTAAAACATTCAGAAGAAAAGTCACTATTTAATGATATTAAACAACTATATTAATAGTTATAGAAAAGATTCTATCACATTTAAAGCTGAATAGCCACAAAGATTATATACTCCCGCATTGCCTGGGAGATCCTGATTCAGTCTTACCTATATAGTGTATCAAAAGTAGAGATTCAGCCATCTGGCACAGCTGGGAAAACTACCGATCCTGATGATAACTAGTCCAAATTAAATTTCAGCTCCAGTTCCATAACAGGCCCATAAAAGAGAACACAAGCTTACAGCAAAGCAGCCCGTTCAGGCCAGCTACATAATGTTGTGAGCTCTAATTTGCCAGCTCCATGATCTTAGTGTAAAGACAAGCTAGAGACGAAAATTGTCATCATCACCGCAAACTTAATTACAGCTGCTCATTTTGGAAACAAAGTTAGTACAAACACATCTGAAGGCAGTATGCACGGCCATACCATAAGACAATTCTGGTAAGAAAGGTCTACTTTGTGTACAAGGAAAAGAACTTAACTACATTTACTTTGTTAAGGACTCACAAAACAGAAGAAACATTAAAATCAATAGGTAAAACACAAAGTAACAAATTCTACCTACTCATCCGATTTATAGGTGGGGAATGTGGAACACAACTGTGTTGTTTTGTTTGCAGTGTTCCTGATGAAGCACATTTTCCTTGAAGAAACATGTTATAGAAGAAGGAGTAAGGCTGGTCTGCTGGTACAGAAAGGTCACCGTGCCTAACACAAGAGAGGTAACGCTTGTCCATCCATCTGTCTGACTATGTAAAGTCAGGTACTACTGCCCACTAAGGTCCCTGCAGCCTGAATCAATCTATTAAATGTAAGTAACAGTAACTTATTTAAGCAGCCAAACAATCCAAAGGTTATTCCCATTAGATTTTGAAGTAGGAAGTATTAGTTCCATAGCAAGAAAAGTAATGAAGTCTGTTCTACTATTTTTTTGTCTCACCTGGTTGGATATTGTGTCTAGCGAAAGTGCAAAATCTCACAAAGTCATCCCACAGTTAGGACATTTGTGGGTTCTGCATATGCAGTCCAAGTACCAGCAGTCTTTCACCTCTAAGCAGCTAGGTGTAAGTATCCAAAATTCCCAGATGCACCCTAATAGTCTTACGGGAAGTTTGGTTGAAATCAAGTCACCTGTTGATAAGCTGCTGAAAAGGGATGAAGTACACCAGAGACATTCAGAGACACCATTCTCTCCCAAGCCTTGTTTCCTCAAGAAACAAGTTCCTTAAAAAGTCATCAACTACTGCATTCATCACTTGACACACAGTCCTGTCAAAATAGGTCTCTAACAACCCCTCCCCCTCAGAAACCTAAAACAACTAAAACCAACTCAAAATTAACAGCTCAAAGTTTTACCTAACTGCGAGATTGCAGCAAACTACTGATGCCAGTAAGTGCTTAATCTTTTTTGACTGAGCAGTAAAAAGGCCCTCAATTCTAAGTCAAAGAGCCAGTCCCTCAACACCTGATTTCCACAAGTTTGGAACAGGCTCAGAGCCCACTAAAAATACACATTCCCCATATGGCATCTCTCCATGAGGCATCCTGCCTGGGTAAGAATAAAATTTTCCTTGCTGCTGCAGCAAACGTAGTCCTCCATTGAAGGAGAAGACCTTACATTAAATCTTGTGAGAATAAAAGTACAGCATGATCGAAGAAAAAGTATAGCTACATGGTAGTCCTTACTCACTTTTAACTTATGTGGCTTATAAGCAAGAGAGTATAGCCCTCAAAAACAATCTCCAAGGTTAATTGGAATGTGAATGGAATACAATACAGGGCATTGTATACTTTTGTAGTTTTATTTTTCCCCTATGACAATAGAAATGACATTTTTAGCTTCTCTTCGCATGTAATGAATACACCAGGACATTCCAAGAACAACACACACTTGTTTTTCATAGCCTTATTTACTCAACTTTTGTTTATTCAACTGAATGTAACTGGGGAGTTTGCATTCAGCACGACATATTTACTGACATTGGTACACAGGATTCTCTAGAAGATATTAAGTGTTGAAATAGAGTAACTGTTTTCACTGCTTAAGCATCACTCACCATGTATAACGCATTTCAAAGGCACCTACAGTGCACAAGCAGAAGCTTACAGAATAAAATCTTCAACTGAGTATTTTCTCATCCATTGGAGAAACTGATTCTATTCTCTGTCAGAGTAAATCAATATTTATACCATCTAAGAAATCTGACTAATACTACTATTTACTGAATAGACAACTGAATTTTAGATACAAATTTAATAAAAGTAATACAAGACAGGTAATATACACAGGGTAAACAAAAGATATTTCTATTTCCTTTAGGCTTCTGCAACCAAGAGATAGATTTCAAAGTGTTTGTAGATGTTCTGTGTTCTCGAGGATGTTACTGTTCAAAATTTAATCATCATTTATTATTTTTCCCCTCAACATTTACAAGCATAAGGCAAATACGTGCAGATACAACTAGCTAGAAAATGACTTACATAAAAAAGCAGAAGCTGGTAAGCAGACACATGCAGGATTTGGAGATTTGGATTCACTATTCTGACTAAAGGGCATCAACATACAGCAGTTTTCATCACCCATGTCCTTCAAGTCCGCTGTATTTGAAGATGACAGTGCCTTTTCAGTATAGGAAAGTCAATCTCAGTGGATTTACAGATAGCCAATCAAGTCTACAGACAGCAAACATTTTTGGACGCTATCACACTATCATTTAAGAAATTTTCCAAAACGCTGCTACTGCTGTACACATCCTTTACCTGGCACACCTTTCTCTCTCCTCCCTGACTGTCCCCCCAAGTGGACTCCGAGGTTCTGTACAATTATATTCTTAATGTTCTTCAACTCGGCGTTCTATTTTGCAGCTAAAAATTCTTAGCTGAACAAGAACATCCTTGAAAGAGTGGCCATGCTTCCCTCTGTAATCCTAGATATTTGTTTGCATGTGTACCTAGTTGGTTCTAAATACTTGTCAATCTCATAGCAATGGACCCTTTCCCACTGAGGAAATTAAAAGAATGCTTTAGGATATGCCACCTCTCCCCAAGAAGACACGTGATACCTCTACAACTTCACCAGCTGACAGAGGCATCCTCTCGTACAGCATCCAAATCTCACAAGGATCACAGCTACATAATAAGCATCACAACTTTCAACATTTCTGATAGGGCAGAGAACACGATCAACTCTGCTTACAGCTGAGTTCAGTCTGGAGAGCACATCAATTCTTCTCACAGCTCTGAATGCCTGAGTATGCCAGCTTCCAGCCCTCAGAGTCCAGGCCTGTGTAACAGGCTCCACCAGTAAGCGTACTGGCAGCTGAACTTTGGAGCTATCTGTGCAAAGTCTTAATGACAAGAATTACTATATAGGAAGATTAAGCCCTAAAAGCAATCCTTTTGAAGTTCAAACTGAATCCCAATGCCTACTCTAAGGTCACATACTAGATTATCTAGTACTCTGTATAGAAAATGTATCCTAATTTTACATTCCTTGTAACCAACAAGGTGTCAAGACAGGACTCCCCAGGAGAGGCTCATGTTGCAGTTGATGGCAGTTTGTCTAAAATTTGACAGAAATTTCCCTGGATAGCTTTTTTTTTTCCCCCTCTGTAATACTCCAATTTTCAAGTCAGTTTATGTTCTCAGACACTCTTATATACCTACAAAGATTTTCCTTTCAAATGTTGCCTGAGTTCTACAAAACAGCAGAAGCATGACATTTTTTTGTTAAATGTTTACTTAAAACCTTCACTGCACTTTGGAAGTTTTCTCTGTATAATGTCCAGCAATGCTCTGTTAATGAGAATCAAATACAGCTTTAACCAGCCATAGCCAGCAGAGCTCCCATTACCTTTGTAACATTTACTGTACACATGGAGAAAAGAAAGAAGATAGATAAATACAATATTAGTCAGGTCCTTTGGGACTTAGAGAAAATAAATTCTTGAAATGTCTGGCGGTACATGTAAGTGGAAAGGTTGTTGCAAATGCTCACTCAGAACTTTTCAATCAATGCAGCTTTCAACAGAAATGCCAAATGGGCCAAACACTTCACCTCCTTTCATGGTTGCCACTGATTCATGTTCAACTTGATGAATAAAATTAAACACATTTTGAGAAGTGTCCTACATCACTGTAAAGACCAGTCAGTGCATAGACCCCCAAATATTAAATCTCCAAGAGAAATTTAAATTATTTTGAATTGAGAGAACTACAATGAGAAATTAGAGTACATATCCAGATAGAGAAGAAACAACATTTCACCTAAAAGAAACAAAAGCAAACCCAGAAACTAAATTTCTAACACCTTAAGAGGGGACTCCTTCACAGTCAGGACCATGATTACTTGCAGCACCTGAAACAGGTGAGTTAATGATCACTAAAAATGTCAGTAGAAGAAAGTGGGAAGATTTGGTTTACAATTTTTTATAATTAAAAGAAAACAGAGCCAGATGGAAAAGTACGTCTCTCTACTTGTTCATGTCAGATAGGTTCCTCAATTAGCATTTACTTGCAGTATCTGCTTCACTACTGAGCCCAAAGGCTAGAGGCAAAACTACTACTTCCTTCAAATTTTTCATAAACATTGACCATTGATCAGCCTGCTCCAATGCCTCCTTATTTTCAAGAGATACAATGGTATTGATTTTTAGTTTGGTGCTTCCTTTGAAAGTAAAAAGTAGATTCTGCCTCATTTTCTAATTTGCCAGTCTTCCGTCTATACATCCATCTTTTTACAACTTACTTCCAAGCTGTCTCTTCTCTTACATAGCATACGTTGCTATGCAGACAATGTACTGACAGTTTTTAATTTTTTATGTGCGCCTCAGTACACCCTGCACTGTCTTCTATGTTCTTATTTCTTATGTATATATTAACATCTAAGACTTTTTATCTAGCAAAAATACTAGAACCATCTTTCTTTAATTTTCAAATGCCTTTTTTTAAAAAGCCAAATAATTTATACACCTTCTTGATCACCTATACTGGTCTTTTACACACTACCAAGAAGCAGCTATCTAGCCTAATCAGACTTGATTACTGTCTGAATCAGGCACTACACAGTTCGTTTATGATCAGTTCTTCTGCTGGATATTTCCTCATGTATTGCCATGCCCTACTTTATCATTTTTAACCTATCTCCCACCTACAGCTACAGTTCTCTGTAGAAATTCCAGCACCTCCTGCTGTGCTGGATGTCATTTCTTCAAGTTCTGTAGCTTTGGTAATAAACCTTCACTGCAGTTTACTTACTCGACTGCCAACCTATGTTATCATGGACCAGCACAATGCTGAGACAGAGGCTCAATAAATGATAGAGTTGTGGGATTCATTACAAAGTCAGATGAGCACTTTGTCATTTAAGTAGACAGGAGAGACTGACATTAAAATACAGTTCATTAAAAGTGAATTTGAGCCTCAGCATTCACTGTACCAAAACATCTGGAGACAGTCTAATTTATACTGGAGTGCCTTAGAAAATATTTGAGCTTCTAACTAAGCACAGGGGATTTGGCAAGTAAAAGTCTGCCATTTTTGTATCACTATATACTTGAGGTAGATTTATTTTTATGAATGCCACAGTACCTCCCATCAACTGAGAAACCATAGACCAAGTACCGTGGACCATTCATATTAAGAGCTATTATTTCATAAAATATTGCAAACTGTTTGCTTTGGCAAATTGTCCAGGAAAATATGCAGTTAAATAGGTAAGCTCCTGTGTATTCTTTTATTTATTTTACACATTCATCACTTCTGCCTGGTTATGAAAGTAAAAAGGCAAAGCCAGGGATTATGAGAAGTAGAAGACATGCAGAGGAATCCAGATGATAGCTAGACCATAGAAGTACCTTTTTCTTTCTTTGCAGTGCAAACATAGGGAGAGATCTATTCTAAAAATAAAGTATCAATTTATTGCTTTTGTCTATTCTGAAAGGATGATGTTATTTACATAATGTTATTCAGTCTTGACCTCCATGTTTCATTATTATATGGTACCTTCTTGGATCTTGAGGACTAAAGACAGATCAGATAAAATAAGGCAAAACTTTAAACACTTCGGTAAACAGATCACAATCTAGCTCAAAGAATCCCTATAGATTGACAATCAAGTTTTCAGAGTGCCTTGGAAACAGCTAACATCGGTTTTATTAAAGCTTTTCCCTTTTCTTTAAGAGAAAACTAGTTACTATGTTATCAAAAAATGCAAAGAAAAAAAATGGGACCAACACATATGCTAAAGACATGACAATGAAAATCAGTACATCAAGGCAGGTGGAAATACCACTGAAATTCCATGCTTCTCTTTAGATGCACATTCATTGTGATTTGTTAATACATCAGAGCTTTTTAGTCAGGTTGAGCATATGTAACTTCACACTCTTTATTTTGATCAGAAAAGGCACCATGAAAGGCAGAGGCATGAACACTCATGTAGGACAGTATGCATTGTCAACTAATTTCAGCAGCCAAAGGAAAACACTCCAAAAACATAACAAAGCTACATAATAATACGTAGCTACACACTAGAAACACCAAAATCTTTCCTTCCAACCTTGATTTGCATTTATCTATTTATGCTTAAGTCACAAGACCTCTCCTTATTTTAATTTCATATTATCTATTTTAAAATATATCCTTACCTACAGAAGTTTATAATACTGTAAAACTGTAATGCAGGTTAACTTGATGATCAGGAATGGAGTGTGCTCAGGGTTTTGGGGTGTTTTGTTGTTTGTTTGGTTGCGTTTTTTTGGGTTTTTTTTTTTTTTAAAGGGATNTTTTTTTTTTTTTTAAAGGGATCAACCAACATTATCTTTCATAACTCACTCTGTCTTCTCATAGCCATTTATCTAGAAAGTTATTTCTATATGTGATAACTATTAACAGTGTAGTTCAATTGAGCAATTATTTAGGGAGGGGAGAGAAAGATCATCATAAAAATAGCTTTAACAACAGCTGTTTATATCTTTAAAATAAACTATCAATGTAGTGACAAAAGTTTGCCATTGACATCAATTCTATTTTCACTTCATAGTCAAATGAAGAGTGGGAATCAGAATGTGTCTTAGTTCATGCAGAGATACCACTCAAACAGAATTTTTAAAAATTCAACTCAAAGGAGCTGCACTTGGTGTGAGAATAGAAGAATATGACCCTAAGGAAATATAACGTGCTATTAAACTACACGTGTATTAAGTTATTTTAACCCAACAATTTTAATGGTAAGCTTCTTTTATTTAGTCAATGATGGAGCACAGAACACACAAATTCACTGTGCTAATCACTTCACAGTTCAAAGGTAAACCTTACACTTTCTACAACAGTATCAGCTGTTGTCAAGATGCAAAACATATGTGAAAGCAAACAACATAATGCAATTAGTTAATTTTGGTAGACTTGCACAAGTGTTACCAAAGCAGAGTTTGTTCCAAGTACATCAAAAAATTAGAATGAAAAAAAAATCAGCAAATTCCTGAATGTGCAAATATATTACCTTTCATTTTTGATACCACTTATTTCTATATCACTGAAAAAGGGAAGAAGATAAATTGTTCAATATTACTTCTTGAAGTGTCGGACAGAATGATTCCCTATTGATTTTCCTGCTGCTGCTCTGCTGAGAGTACAATTGAAAGACATGCAAGTACCTTACACTTTTCTAAGGTAAGTAAACATTTAGACACTAAAACACAGAACAAGGCCTTGGAGGTAAAGTAGCTGAAAAACACAGAACAAAGTAAACTAGTAGCCTTAATAGTGTCTACCTGACAATACAGTATTTAATTGAAATTTGAACTACCACATGTGCACCAGGTACAGTTGTGATCCATTATCAGTAGTGTTAGGGATTTTGCACTATTGAAGTGAATTCCCTACTGTTTGAAAAATGACCAAACAAGATTACTGCTCCATGGACATTATTTTTTATATTGAATTTCTATCAAGATACACTCAAACAAGAAAGTGATCCCAGAAAATGTAGAAAAGCTTATAAGCTAAGTAAACAAGTATTTCCCTATTTTCCAGAAAGAGAACTAAGGAAAGGAAAAACTAAAACCAGGAAAAATTACGACTGATTTTGTCCAAAGCAGCATAAATGCTTCTCAGCTAGCTTTTACCTAACTTCAGTATTGACAGTAGCATAATCACAGCAATATAATTTGAAGTTCAGGTAAGCTACTGCAGTATATACTCGATGTTCTGAGCAGCTTTGTAGCCGACACTAAGTTCTGGGCTATTCAGTGTACCACCTGATCAAGTTTTATCTATCTCGGATAGCAGCGCAGACCTGTTCTCCCACTTCTTGTTCTGCTATTAGTTACAAGTCACTGTAGTTAATAGTAGAAATAGAAGTGAACTTATAACTGACAATTTCCTGTCCAGTGCCTTGATCCTTTCCGAAAGTACTGTTGTAAGCACTATTTCTTCTAAACATCAATAAGACTGATAAAACATATACCAAGTTGTTTAAATATCAAAAGCATGAGAAACTGTATTTTGGTTAAAATGCCTTTTTCAATGATACTTATTGTGTAAGCCTTAGAGCACAAATTTACTTTTTTTGAATTTACAAGTGTGACTTCACAGCTGTTGCTCTCAAATGCAGTCAATATTTGTATATTACTTTAATGAGTTGCTAGTAACCCAGACTCCTAAAGCACAGCTGTGCTTTCGGAATCAAACATGCAATTCCCATAGATCTCAGTTACCAGAAATGCATTGCTTCTTCTCCACCTCTTTTACTTTACATTTCTGGCACGTCAAGTTAGGACTTAGGGGTTTTTCCATTCTCTTCCCTCCACGCTTTTCAAAGGAGTCCTGTATGAAGAGATGGTGTTTGGTGGCTCTATCGAGCAGCTGGGAGACTTTGATATCTGCTGGAGTCCAGCTGTGAATGTGGATTGAAAGGATAAGTCAAAGCCCAGCAGACTATGATTTTTATGATTTATGTTATTTTTTTTTTCCAGGCCTCCTGGAAAATCTGAGGCAAGTTTGTTTACCACTGCACAGCTCCAGAGAAACAAGCCTTAGGAACACATGTTAATGAGTCTTGACCACTACTTAATTTTTGCAAGTTTGAGGCCCAATTTACACGCATTCTCCTTAACCTCTGTTTGGCTGTGTGTGGAAAGGTTCCTGCTTAAGCATTGAGAACTAGTCATGTAACGCATAGCCATTTTTAAGTAGTTTTTATATTTACAAGAAGTTCTGCTTCCTTTCCCTGTTTATAAAAAAATATTTTCCCTTCCTTGTTATACTGAGAGGCCAGTCATGAACTCAATCATTAATGAAGCTCAGTAGTACACAGCACAAAGCTCAAAGAGAGCATCACTTTCAGGCATGCACAGCAGGAGCAAATGGTTAATTCTGAAAAATAATTAAAGCTGTTTAGAAAATGGGAAGAAGGAGTTCTCTCACAGTCTTTCCCAAATACACACATATTTACTTTTTAATAGAAATTATCCAGGCACTTCTTCTAAAGGACTAAGTTTCTGTTTTGACCTACAGATAAAATCTCAAACACCTCATAGCGCAGAGTTAAGGGTATCAATACCTGTTCCAGGATAAAGGATACAAATTCACATATATTCTTCGGGTCTTTCCCTGCTCTGTCCACCACCAAAGCAAAACCACAAACCCCCAGAATGACAGTTATGTTTGTCTGTCTCCAACTATAGTTTTGCTTACCAAATCCTTCGCAGTAGTCAGAGCTGTATAAGCAGGAGCACAACATACAGCACATAGAACAGAAATGAGGGCAAGAAAGCAAAACTTCCCAGACACCGAAAATGTAGTTGTGCACAAAAATGAAAGATTTTCAGTGAAATTTCTCTTTTGTACCTACATAACCACTTCCAACTTGCCTGTATCTTTCTGCAGGCTTAAGATGTAACATATATTTGGTTTAGGCTTTTTTAAATTAAATTTTATTTCTTAATTCCCAGTTATGTTTCTGTCAAACATAGAGTTCAAATGTCCTGTCTTTCACTAACACTGTTCCACCAAAGAATAACAACATTTCAGTGGTTAGATAGACACAGAAGAAATTATAACTAAACTATCAGCGACCCATAAACCAAATCCTAGATTATTCTAGGCACTTTGGCTAGTTGAAAAAGTTCTCTTGGATAACCAACAAAACTGCTTACAAGGAATATTGCCTCTTCATCTACATTGGTTTCATGTATAAAAAGCAAGTTTCGGGAAAAGCAAATCCAATCAATACTGATTAATACTGGAAAAGGGATCCAAGCACATACCTAAAATGCCTTTCCAGAAAATTAAGTATTTTGTGGTGACAGAAAAGAACATGTTATTTGTAATGTGGATTCCTACTTCTTTAATCTGCATAAAGAGACATACATCAGGTTCTAGCATACCAAAAAAATCAAAAGGTGGGGAGAGGAGAGAAGAGACAAAATGGTCTTTCAAAGAAATAAATAAAAGCCCTTACAGAAAGCTGGCTGCATCGTTTAAAATCAGCTGTTTACCTGGCTAAGTCAGGGGAAAACTCTTGAATGTGTGGCACTTTCTTGAGTGTTTGCTCCTGATCAGATCTCCACCAGCCAAAGCTGTGGCTAAATGAACTGGTAATCATCCTGATTGCCAAAACCTGATCCTCATATAACAACATATTAAAAAAAAAAAAAAACCAAAACCAACTGACCTATCATAGTCATAACCTGTGGCCTTTAGTTGGCTGGGACTAGGCTACTGCTGTCAGCTTATCCCTCCAATAGTATTTATCCTCTTTTTAAAGCAATGCATTTAAAAAAAATCAAGCTTGAATGTGGCATCAGAGCATCTTGGTGACTGTGAGGAGGGAAAGGAGAGTAATTCATTTTTTTGGCACAGTTTCATTTACCTCCATTTGCCCATATGAGGTACTTATACACACTCATCTAGCACTGTTATTCTTTCAAAAATTGCATGTCTTTTACCTCGACTCACAAGCAGTGCTACTACTGTCTTACGTTTTGTTTAGTGGGAAAATAAAGATGAGATTATTGGTAAAAATAAGTGCATGATTTCTATGTAACATACATCATACAAGCACTGTTTTAGAAAGGATGTTCAAGACATGTCTGATGTAAATTAATTAATAGATCTAAGGTCAGTACTATTTCTTATCATCAGAGAGTTAATTTACTGGTTTTCATGCAACATTTTGTTCTTAACATGTTTTAGCACGTTTGCATTGGGTTCTTCCAGTTAGCCAGAAGAACCCTACACCACTAGATGTCACTATAAACAGATCATTGTGAATTGCACATTCCTGGATACTGAGTTTACAACGCATCCTGCTTTATTACTATCTTTTTTTAAAAAAGAAAAGGTATGTTCAAGTCTTATTTACTTGCTCGTTTAGTCGAAAATGAGCAATTGCCAAATTTCAAATACATATTGAATACTCAGTATTTGGATCTAAAGGTATGATGAGAAAAAACATTGACGATATAAGAGTTGAAGATGGGGACGATTACAAAAGCTACCACTATCTTCTTTATTAGCTGATAACGTCACACATAGACAGTCAGTTTGTTATTATTTCTTAAGAAAGCATTGTAAGTATCTGTCTCATTAGAGAGCAGAAGCAGCAGACAGATTAATGCACATATGCTACAACATTAATTAGACAATCAGATTTTGCAGAAGATTGATAATTTGATAGTGACAATTGTAGCTGCAATTAATTGAGTCTTTTCTGGAAATCTTCTGATGAGACAAAATGAAGAGAAGTCACAAAGATGCCAAGATCCAGCTTGAGGTGGAAAGAAGACAGGAATTATCTTCAGCATAAGACAAAACACCTCTCAACAAAGTGGAATTTGCACTATGATTTTGCAATTATATTCCATTGTCTGCACTGGCTTCTGATGGAGGAAAAGAAAAATCAGGCCACATAAAAAAAAAGCTTGTTTTTAACATAGACAAACAAAGGTTCCAATCAGTAATATAAGCAATCAACAGTTAAAATGTCTTTAATAATAGGATAGTGGCAACAGAATAATGGTAGGAGAAAATAACTATTCAAATTACCCTGCTCAACTGACATTTAATAAATTCATATTTAAAAAATGACATTTAGAGAACTAGGCGATAATGCAAATGAGGGCTATATTTATGAAGGGGTGAAAAAACAGCTTCTAATCTCAAATATAAGAATATTCTAGGTTTTGGTACCTGGCAAAAAATATTGAAACTTGCTGGTGGATAGCTATCTGGTGCAGTACTGCCATTCCAAGCTAAATGCCATGGATTCTCCGTCTGACTTTACTGCCATTGCAGAAATAACTTTCTAGCATTTGCTCATTCTTGTTTATCCGTGTCACCCTCTTGACATGAGCTATTGTTTTCCAAATATAAAATGGTCCAATAGGCCAAAATGAGCTGCTGTAGTCTATGCACTGGGACATTGCAGTCTGCTAAACTGGAGCTTGTCTACTAACTTTCCTATGTTAAGTTCAATATGTGGATGCCTCAGTCCATTTATGAATGTATATTATACATTTCTATCCTGCCTAATAGTTTTCATTATAACAAGTATATTAAAATTCTTTAAGAGCATTTTCAGTGTCTGGAACGGTTCTCTGAGATTTAGCATAGGCTTTTTGTGCTCCTATTTGCTGCGCCACAAAAAAATGAGGACCATTTTCAGCAACAAAGTAAAACTTATTTTGGTTAGCATTCAAAATGCAGCACAATGGTGGTACTGTTCCATCTGTCTAGGAATCCAAAGGAATTGCCTTGAGTCAGGTCACATTTTTGTCTCCCACCACATTTTCCCGATGAATATTTATTTTGTTAAAAAAAAAATACAGTTTGATGTTCACTTGCATTTAATTATTGCTAAAAACAAATTTATACTCCTAGCACTTCATTGCTAAATAGGGTTACACAGTTTATGGGACTTGGCAACAGAGTGAAATATTCTAAATATCATATACCTGAATCCCAGATCGAATAATATTGTCTCTCAAAACATCCATTAAGTATTTGCCCTAGCCTGTAGAAGGAGCTGCCTTTGCAGACCTAAACCATTAGATCATTTATTATATATCTTTGACACAGAACAAGACAGAGAAATAAGTTTTCTCTAGTTATAGGTTAACGCCTATACCACAGTAGAGAACCATGATATACTACAGAAGGTTTAGACTCTACTAGGTTTAAACTTTTCTGCTGATATATGACATAATGCTTGGGAAAGAAAGAATTGAAAGCCTATTTGTGACACCACCAAAGATGTGCAGGTTGGTGAGGAACAAATTGGGTTAGACATTTCAGAGCAGCCTGAATTCTGTTCCCTTGTTTATGTGTTTTATTACGTGTTTTTAATTACATGATTACTCAAGATTGCCCCATAGGGCATCAGCTTCGCTCAGTGATGAGATCAGAGAGTGCAATTACAGGGTTAGAATGATGGGCAAGAAAGGTTTGGGAGGGTATTATGTTTCTATGAGAGGCGACAGGAAGAGATTGAAGGATGCATTAGGAGGGTATACAAAGAGAAAGTTCTCATTCTTAAAATTAAACTACCTCAGATATTTAATTATCTCCCCAATTTGTTTCAGACACAGCTAAAGATATGCAAATGACCAGCGTCTTTGCTTTTAAAGAGTACGTATTTATTCTGACAATTACGCAGGACTGGAATGAATATTCTTATCAGGTCCAGAATACACATGCCACACAGCAGCTTCTTCATGCAGCTATTGTATCACCCACTAGCTGTAATACCAGTAGGTTTGGGTTGTTGTCTTTCATTTCCTTCTTCATAGCAATTCCTCTAAACATACAGCCTCACAAGTACATAGCTGACATACTGCAACTATTGCCTAGTTAAAGCCTCTCCCTCAAACCTCCTTCTGTAGGTCGAAAGCTTATTTGCAACTGTTTGCCCTGTACATAGATCTATCACAAGTCTGCGTGGCATAAAGGAGGAACATAACACACCCTGTTTGCTTTGCACCCAGACATATAACGAGACTGTTTGGTATACAGCACAAACCGAAATATTTTGTGGTATGCTTGCTTGGAACAGTTGAATAAAAAAATAGTAATACTATTATAATGGTATCCATTCTACAAGTACTTGAAGGAATATGATGATCAGCCTCCTATCTGCAAATAAGTAACATCTATGTGAAAAGGTGAAATGGACCATTACCCTTTTCAACAAGCCAGAACAGATTGGTTCAGATGTGTAAGAACTGAAGCAATTGTTTGGATGAGACTAGTCTTGATCCATAGAAAAAATGTGTATGAAAACCAATGATGCACAATGGAGCATGGGGTAAAAAAAAGATAACCCAGTTTCATTCTGGCTCTCAGAGAAAGGGAGCCACTGAAGACAGTTACCACCTGAAGCCACTGCCTGTTTGTATCCAGGCATCCCGTAGCTCTGACACACTAGTGTGCTCTTGCTTGCCACAGATGCACAGGGTACAACACAGAGGTAAAGGTGAAAAAAGCACTTTCCCTGAGATAGCTACTCTACCTGAAGAATTAGCAAACCTTGGTTATAGAAAGTCCTCCTTCAAAGTTCAAAGGGTTCTCTTACTACTCCACACACTAGCAATGTGGAATCAGTTCCTCTTGTTTTTAATCATAGATACTCCTTAAAATACTGTAGGAATGACCTTCAGTTACTACCTTCCAAGTATAGTTGCTTCCTTAGTAATAAACAGTGACAGGAACTGGGCAAGAACTATATATATATACAAATTAACATATGCATATGGTTTACAGGATTCAGGGGGTTGTGATTAATTAGAGTTCATATGGCTAATGTCACTCTGAAAAGTGCAGAAGTAAGGCCTGAATAGTAGTGGAATAGTCAAACACGTAATTGGTTTTAATTGTGTTTTTAAAATCCGTTGGTTTATAAAAACAAAATGAAGAGATCACAAAAAGACAAACCCCTACATGTTCAATCTTAGCCAAAATTCCACAAGTAATGGATTAATCTGTGTCAGACTATGATATAGATGCCCTTTTGCTATTCCCCCTCTCGCCTTTCCCTGAAAAGAATAGTGCTATTGTTCTTGGGGGTTTTGTTTTAAAGAAACAGATCGGTTTGTTTAGTACCAGTCAGTGCTGGGTAATAAGTGACGGTGATTTCATCCAGTGCTGGCTCAGACATATAGTTCATGTTATATTCTATTTTTTAGACAGTCTCCCAATTTATGTATTTAAAAAAAAAGAATTGTTTTAGATTTGAAGTATATTAAAAATAAGCATGGAGTCAAACATTAATGTTAGGTTTTCCTCAGGGAACATTTATTGTAAATAAACGAATTTTTAAGAAGCCTAAGCCTTGCATTATACTCAGCTTGCAAGTCTTCTCATTGCACGCTTGAAATTACAGCCCCTTAATAGAAAAGCCAGTTCCAGTTTGTCAGAACACAAATGTTAATAAGAGCTTCAAAATGCATGTTTGAGTCTCAGATAAAAAAAACCCACCGATACATAAATCAAAACAAAGTAATCAATACAGCTGCTGTAATATTTGTGGCATTCATTTCAGTATCTAGATAAAAATCCCAGATAAAAACATCTCAAAATGACATAATCAACATCCATCACTTAAATCGAATTGAGAAGCTTTCAGACTGTGTAAGACTCATGACTACAATTGATTAATTGGGAATTTCAGGCATACCATTTAATTGCACAAACAAACCCCAACCTGTTTGTTGGTGTTTAACTTAGTAATTTGTTATTTCAACATATTAATAAAGCAGTATTCAATGAACTCAAAACTCTTGAAATAGAGTGCGTAAAAGTCTGGAAATCACCTTAAAAACATAGCACTTGAGAGGAAAGACAGGAGGAATTCAATCTCTGCACAAAGAATCAATGTTACAGCACATTTACTAGTTAAATAATCTTTCTTAACTTTCTACTGTTTTCTGGCTCTGCTCACTGTCCCTTTTCGACTTATCAGAGGTAGACTTTCCAAAAGGCTGATGTTTGGTCTGTTTCAGTGCGTGGTTAAAGAAACATTAAGTCTCTTTGGGATCATTGACTCCTTTTTTCAGGGCTACAGTCAATCAAGACACATTAATATTCACTTAAGAAAGACCTATTTTGTCAGTATCTACAACTGGAAAAGAAGGGGAGAAGAACTTATTTCACCTGTATGATCTGTGACTAGGTATTGCAAAATTTGTACTTTTTGTTACAACTAAAGCCAACCAATGCATAGTGAGCTTAACCTTCATATGTAATTATTTTTTTAAAATAATTTAAGCAAATATCCTTAGAACCATCACAAAAATCACACAACAATCATTCCATATTAAAGTACACAGAAAGAAACTAAACCATTATTAAGAACCATCCTATCACTCAAATCTTCTGGTGAATACCATATTTCAGAAATTCCAGTCAGAAAAGTGGGAACCTTAAAGTTACTCATTTGTAGCACTAACTTCCTGTCTGTCTACCAAACCATGCCATACGTTTTCTGATTGTTATATTCATTAAGGCAAAGTTAGAATCTCTAAATTACTTTTAGCAGAGTTAAATTCTGTTTGTATACAGGATCAACTCATACTTTTAATTAAGTTTTGCCCACTTAAAGGTTTTAATCTTTAAGCCTTTTAATCTGGGTACTCCTACAAGTTACATGAGAAACAAAGTGCAGTAGATATACTTGCTAGAAGTGTATGTGATGTTAAACCTCAGATCACGGAATAACTGTAACAGAAATCTCATATTCCCCTCTCTCTGACTAGTGTAAGGTTTACACCCATAAATTATAGTTTTGCTTACTCAATTCCATGAAGTATATCATGTGCATTATTTGAAGATTTTGTTCCAATTTCATGAATTACTAACACTGTTACATCATTTCGTTCCTGAAGCGTAAGAACAGTAATACAGCAAGTAACTCACTGCTGGCCAGTATCCCACAGACTTAGATCAAAAATGATGTGCTTTGCTACTGATCTGATCAGTATTTTTCAGGAATCAACTCCTATGTTTGTGCATAGCCAGTTTTCTCAGTCCTTGTAAATTTTGTCTGATCACTTTATATAATTCACAATGCAACACTTTTCTAACTATTCAGACACCAGGCAAATACACAGAAATATAAAACACACATCTGCACCCTGTCTCTATGACAGTTTTTAACCACCTAGAGCACCCAGGATGTAAAGGTATACAGGCACCAGCATCATGTGATGCCAGGCAAAGGACACATAGCTGGTGCCCATTTTCCACAAAACAAACCCTCACTCTTGCTCTGTGGGGGACTTCACTGTGTGTCTCAATAAACCTATAATCAACCTGGCTTTAATAATTTACACTATGGAAAAAAATCAGTTATAGTAAAACAAACACATCAATTACTGATTACAAGATCAAGCTACTTCAGCACTAAATAACCCAAGTGAACTGGTAAAAAAAATGGAGTGCAAACAAACCCCCAAATGCATGAGTGTTACTGCATCCTGTAGCAGTAACAGACTGATGGATAACATGACAAGTTAAATTCAATGGCCAAGTAATAATTTAGGGCTTAATTGCATATAAATTAAATATGCAAATGAAAAGCTTTGAGATAAATTATATATTTAAGACTTTTAGGCAAGCCTCTGAACTTTTAAAGGATCCTCATGTAATTCACATTAGGTCAGCTCAGCTCAAATAGGCCAATACAGACACTTAATCCAGTCTGCATAGCCCATGATCACAGTGCAGGAAACCAAATGAAGCAAAAATGAAAATAAGATTTTTTTTTTTTTTTCTTTCCTGTCAGCATTCTTACTGGTGATGGTCTATGTATTATACGTGGGCTTTGGATTGGTTTTTATTAGTGTAGATCAGTTAACAATTAGGGAGTTGAAGACAAACTCTTTAGGAAGGTTCTGTAAATAATTTAAAAAAAAAAGAAAATTTAATACACAAAAGAAGCCTATTACTTTAGAAAGACAACAACTGACTATGAACATCACAGGTCACAAAACCAGAGCTAGCAAATTGTCATCAGCTACAAATGGCTCTTTACCATTATTCATTTATTCTTAGAATGCAAGACAGCTTCAAGGAAAATCACTAAATATTCATTGCTTTATAACAGCAAGACAACTAAAAAAGAAATCTCCAAAGAATCCAGAACAAGTGACTTGATTTTTTCAATAAAGAGAACAAAATCAGACATAAATTTTGCTGTAAAGAGGACTGAAGCTGCAATAGCTTCCAATGCTTCAATGAATATGACCAGATGCATGCAACCATGTGAATTCTGCTCATAGTTTATCAAGTTGGCCTTAAATGAGGTTTGTCTCTGTACGACCTCAGATAAATTAACACAAACTGGCCAGTAACTCCGGGGACTGTCTCATCTATGATACACAGATTGTAGTCACATACCTTAGAGTATACCCACCCTTCTGTGATTGAGTGAAGCTATTAATAACTTAAACTGCCCGCACTAATAGTTTGATGGAGTTTCTTGGAAGTTCATCCCTTAGGTGTGGCATATACCAGGGTCTGACTTTAAATTTTACTTGGTAGTTTGCATCCTGGTTCTGTTTCACTAATGGATTTTAAGTTGTTCCCTCCCCCGACCCCAGCCTGCTCTCTTCCCTGCAGTGGCTTACCAAGCTTGGATAAAAACATTATATATAATTGTTAAACCTTAGATTACAGAATAGCATATAAGACTAATCATAGATATTTATAGTCTGCACAAACTTTGTTTGCTCATCCATGGCAAGCATTTAATAAAGCTAGTTCATCTGGAAAGAAGTTAAATTAAATAATCCAAAATAAATGTGATGCATATTCAGAAAAATATGGTGTTCAGAACTAACAATAATGAAATTTAGGCCTTAGGAAAAAAAAAAAGCCAAAGTCTGTAATTTGTTTCTTTCTTCCCCCCATTTATTTCTTCCTACCACCAAGGAAAAAAATATTAAAGGCTAATATTTTACCAGCTTGGTACAATTTTATTTTAATAATTGGAAGTTCTGATAATTGTCCCTTTCTATTTAAGTGCAAGCTAAGATTCCACACCTTTCTGATAGGGAAAAGGGAGGGCAATAAACGAAATAACCTTCAAATTTCAATCAGATAAACATAAAAGAAACAGAAAGTTAAAGATATTCATCACTTGGAGTGAAGTGCACACAGTATCTTTTTATGCAGCTACCTTTACACATTTGTCTCCAATCCATCTCTACAGTTACTGGGACACTTGTTACTGACTTGGGGATTGGATGAACGACCAGGAGTAAATGGCCGCTGAACAGATGAAAGACCCTGAGAGCTGTACTGAACAAGAGCACTAAGCATAATGAAAGGCAGATACAGTTACTGGGTTTTGTTTGGAAGAACACCTATGAAACCTCCTCATTGCCTTCACCCATCTCTACTTGGGAGCATCATTCAAGCAGGAGGTGAACCCAGATGATACAAGCCTCACCTCAACTAGATCCCAGAGTGCACACTCCTTATATCAAGAAGCGAACTACATTCCCAGCTCCGTTACAAATGGGCAGAGACTATCAGTACTAACTCACAGTCTAAAATCTTCCAGGCTACACTGCGACTGCTAGGAAATCCCTCTTCTTGCAGTCACTAATAGCAATCAAGCCTCAATTGTTTCTTCTGTAGCCATGGAAACATCAACCTAGTAAATGATATTTGTCCTTACCTCTGTCAAAGACTGATCTGATTTTTAAACTGTCTGATGACATTCTATTACTTTTTTTAATACTTGACAGTGTTCCTTGTGACCAAATATAAAAAAAAAAAAAAAAAAAAANAACATTCCTAATGTACCCTTCAGTTCTTTGGTTTCTCAAACTTCCCAATTGCACAGAGCCTCACACAGACATTGTACTCTTGTAGCCCAGCAATATTTTATTGCCGTTGCTAATAACAGGCCACAGGTATTGTGCCGAGTTCGCAAAGCCTCAGGATTCACCTTTCTTGACCTGCCTGGATTATTTTTACTTGCTTTAGCTAGAACAACAATTTTTCTATCAATCAAATGGCTGTAGTTATCTTTGTATGGTACAAGTAACATTTGTATATAGATAGTAGCAAAATGTAGTTACTGTGCAGAATGGGATGTTTACAACGAACAGAGTGGTGCAGTGCAGAGAAATACAGGCTGGAAACGGCAGCAGAGGCTGCAGGAAGTGCAGACACAGGGTACTGTGGAGTACAGGCATCAAATAAAGAGAAGGGGCCCAAGCTTTGCACTGGAGACCCCAAGCCTACAAATTCACCAGTTACTACTTAAATGCAAAACTGGAGCTGGACAGAAATGGTTTTAGGGGTAACAAAGAAAGACTTCATAAAAATACTACAAATCACATGTAACGTGGAGTTGTAAATGAAGGAAAAGCAAGGTGTAAAAGCATGTTCTCAAACTTATAAGAAGGAATTTATGTAATGATAAAGTAAGGAAGACAAAAGTACAATCGTTTTTCTCCCAGTAAAGGACTCAAAATGCTGACAACTTGCCAACCCATTCCCTGCCACAAGCACTCCAGACTGAAGCCGTCAGCATAAGGACCCAGGTGAGAAGGGAAGGAATGAGCACATCACCAGGAAATGGATAGATAACATGACATGTGTGGTGTAGATCAATTTTAACTATATTAGAGACTCCTTCTGTATAGTAGTACTCATTTTTTCTACTTTCTGTAACAATTAAATCTGCATCAGTAATAACATTTTTTTTTTCTCCCCATTACGCTTTGAATATACTAAAAATATACTCTTGCCTTTACACATAAGGTATGTTTCCTTTTTGCCTGTAACCAGATTTGGACTGTAACATCATGTTGTGCTATCTGCAGCCTAACTCAGTTATGAATTTGTTTGGTATACACTGAACTCAGGTGGAAATTCCTTAAGGCCAAAGAAAGGTAGGGATTTAATTTAATATACTGTATTAACAAAAAACCTCACAGTAATCAAGCTGATCATATTTTCAGGACAGCATACAATACTGAAACACTGATACATATTATCAACATCTTAACAGACCTCTTAAAAGGCACAGTCTGCCACGAACACTCCTACCGCTCTATGCTGTTTATCATAGAATGCTAACTTCCCATATACTCCACTTCTTTTCATAGTTTTAAAACACAGCATACTTCTGCAGTACCTGTATCATACTACAAAGGTTATATTTAATACACTATCATATCATGTAGTTTTTAATTTAAGATCCTGTTACTCTTTGCAAGAGACTGCGATTCATGAAGAAATGTGAAATTCAAGAGTTAAGAGTAGGATGTGGAAATCTGAGTCATTCAGAGGAGCAGACGTTTCATGCCAGCAGTCGGGGCATTCTGAGCTGAGAAAGTGACACTTTTCCTTCAAAGAAGTGGAAGGAAAGAGAGGATCATCACAACCTAAGGACAGGGGAATTAAAATGACAGGAATGATTCCATTTTTGATGGGTGCTCATGAGACTATCAATATACTTACACATAAGAGAAGATGCTGAGATAGTTATACTAGCTATAGCTTGAAAAACAATGTCAAAGTAACTGTGGATTTTCTTAATAATTTTTTTTCCACTTTCTCTTAATAACACATCCGCATTGGAACTTCTGTTGTTCAACATTTCTCATTGGCTTCTTATAACTGACAGTTTATCAAGATATCCAATATGACTAAGATTTTGTTTAATAGCGCTTCTGTTTATCTTCTATTCTGAGTTTAAATTAATAGCGATATCTATTCTACATTTATACATGTTGAATAAAAAAATATCACCTTATACTTACTGACAGATCTGAATTTTAGATCGGCTTGTCTCATTACATCTGTGGTAGATCTGGGGCACTCTATCTACTCTGACAGGTTTAGCTTCTGCTGAACAACATAGCTCTCAACCTGCCACTGTTCAAATGCGGGGCACACACTCGCTGCAGGTAGCTTCAAAATTATACTGGGATTTATTCCCGTTTAATGTAATGCAGAGAACTTTCTCTATAACCTTAGTGTTATGGTTCCACATACCTAATCAAATTAATTTTTAATGACAAAAGTGAGCTCTTTCCACCCCAAACAAACGTGTTCATACTTTTGGGTCTAAATGTAATGAGCCGTGTCCCTCATAATGAAAGGCAATTAGAATGTGCAACACACATAGACTGTCAATACGGGTGTTATATAATCATCTGTGGGCATGTCTATATTAGGACTCTATTTTGGGTCAGAAGTGTGGTTTGTGGTGAAATTTGCATTAAAACCAAAATTAAGTCCGCTGTATTATATGACCTGAAGTACAATAAGGAGATGGAGTAAACAAACAAGATGCCTTTCATCTGAAAGGAAGCTAGAAGAATTACACAGAATTCCTTCCCATCCAGAAGGAGCATTCCATTTAGAAAACCAAGCTAGAATTAGAATGGAATGTAATCTTCACAAAATATGTATTAGTGTAAATGCCAGGTCCAAGACACCATTTTTTTTCACGTTGCACATTCACTTATTAGTCTGCATTACCTCCTAATGTGGACTTTGTCATTGAGTATTGTCATGGCATATAAGGATTCGTTTGGTTTTTTTAAAGCACCAGAAAGGAACTCCTAATTTGGGTTTACAGATGAGCATCATTTTTGCATCCTGGCAGAGTTCCAGTTGCAGAAGCACAGCCTAGTCTTCAAACATGACTCAAGAATTACTGAGCAGTCTGCACATTAGGAAAGCAGTTCCTAGTGTAGTCTTTGTGCTACTAATCATGAAATAAAAAAAATTGTTTTGTTTCCATCCCTCCACTTCAGTCACCTCACTTGTGAAAATAAACCAACAGTATCAGTCACTTACTGTCATGCATAGATCATTACTTGATATTGGCAAAAGGTTCTTTCAACTAGGATGCCGGAGAATTACTTTATTTTTTAATGAAATAATCCTTGTATCACTGACTTCAAATCGCCCATGAAATATTATAATTCTAGGGATCTGGATACTGTCAGAGCATTCTTTCTAATTTAAATTCAATATTCAGCTCACATAATATACAATTTAATGATAGTGGAGAAGATAATCTTGAACTGTTCTTCATAAAGATAAAGAACACTTTTAAAGCTATTAATAGCATTAATATTTGCTGTGCATGCTAACAGATCATCTCCTATATTTTTACTGCTGAAGTATAACCCTTCAGAAGGAGCTGAAGTCAACTACATGCAAAGAGATCTAACATGCCAAAACACAAGGCAGATTCAAGATCTGTCAACTGACTTTCACATTCATAGGTGTACTCAGAAAGGTTGCACCTAAATCAGACCCAATACTAAAGAGTACACAAATGCAGCATGATTGAAATTACTTCTTTTGCCCTGGCACGTAGCAGGACTATAAACTTGCAAGTGCTCTTAAAGTTGTTCATGGATAATTAAGGCCCAGTTGGTACGTTCAGCTCCTAGCCTCCCGAAATTCTTCTTAGCATTTTGCTTGGCATCTCTACTCTTTATGGTGATTTAAGTAGTTTTCAAGTGCAAGCTATGGAGGGTTTTTTGGTGTTTTTTTCTTTTTTTTTTTAAGGCTATTAACATAGGAAGTTCTCCTTACAGCCTTTCATTTAATTATTACACACACACCCCCCGCCCAGTTCTTAAGGAAACAGCAGTTGGGACCAAGTGAGAAAGTGACAGGCAGCCAAGTGTAAGAGAGACAAAGGATGGGTGAACATAACAAGAGTAAAGATACAGAGAATCTACTTAGGTTTTTTTCAGTGAATGATGTCAAATGCAACAGCCAGTGAGTGTATATATTTGGTTTTATATAAACAGGATATGATCCTTTTGAAGTGTTTAACAGGCTTCACACCCTTGAGTGAGAGAAAACAGAATCTGTGTGTCCTGGTCTACACATCAAGAAATTAAAATGCATCTACATGGATACATGCAAATAGATGTAATTGCGCCTATTTAACATGCTGAGCAGGTTCCTACAATGTTTTTCCAGCATGTTAGCAAAACTAAAAGTAAACCGAGCTGTCCGTCTCTTTATCCTTGCAAAAATCATGCACCTACTAGCAAAAGCTTTAGTATTGCATCTCTTAAGCTGTAAATTTGAAAAAAGCTGAAAATTAGTCAAATAATGCAGGTAAGAGTATCACTCTGCCTAGCCTCTATTTAAAAATGAAGTAATCACATGCACATGTGTACACGTACAATCACATGTACATGTTTTTCTGTGTATTGTGCGCATTCCTTCTCAAGCTCACAGACCTGAAAACCTTACCTTATACCTGAAAACCTTACCTTGTGGACAACAAGACTGGGATGGATAAGCTATTGTTATGTTGTTCGAGAACAAATACAAATAAGTGATACTATACATTTCATTCTTTCTTCATTCAGTTGTTATTCTAGCAGAAGTTGAGAGAAGAGAGAGCAAAAAAAAAAGATAGGAAACACCCTATTCTTGTTCAGAAGATTTTTCTGTCACTGAAAGATATGTACATAAAAAGGAAACATCATTCTGCAAATTACACTATAAACAAGTGTTTATTAAAACCTTGATAGGTTTTAAGACCACCGATGTGGACGTAGCATACTGGCTAACAGTCTGATAGAAGTCTTGCATCAACAGCTTTTCATTCAGAAAAGACAGCTTTATCTTCATTTTTATGCCATAATCTTACATAAGAACAAATAGTTTAAACATCTGAAAGACTACAATATAAGCACGTATAGGACAATTTCCCATCAGAGCATGATGGATGTACAGACTGAAGGCTTTTCATTCTTTGAAGTGACAAATGGAAGAGCCTGGATACAACACACGTTTTTTGGTATTTCTGGAAAAGCAGGGCAGGAAAGCATCCCCTTTGAATATACTATCTATGAAAGCCTCCTTTAGACAACACCCTGCAGCAAACTAGACATTTGTTTTTCAAGATTTTTATTCCTCCTTAAACATACTTGTGATGGAACTAATGTTGGTTCATAAATGTGAAAATGCAAGGACAGAAGCTTAATTTTTTTCCTCAAGATTACAAGTATCAATAACACTGCCAAAGCTTAAATTACGAGATCATGAAACAAGCCCACAAACACAATTGTCTCCAGAGGCATTAGCCTATACACCAGTCATATCCCAAAGCATTTCTGCATAGCCAGTAGAGCCACGCTAACTTTGAAGTAGAAGTGGTGGTGGTGTTATTGCCAGTACTGAGGAATAATTAGAGAAATAAAACACATATGCAAGAGAGACACATGAAGCTAGGCAACTCCTGTAAAATCCTTTCTAGCATAGACCCGAAACAATGACATGACAGCCTTCCCCTTCATTAATATAGCAGTCACATGGTTATTTAGCAGGAACAGGTAGAGACGTAAAACTGCACCTAAATTGCACAGTTGCATACGACTGTGGAAACAAGATATAGATCTGATAACAGCAGTCTGCAAAACTGAGCTTATATTTACTAGTAGACGTTTCTAGTTTTACCAGTCCTGTACCAAGCAAACCATTAGCATGGTCACTAAGTACATACCTGAAAACAGCATTTTAAACACTCAGACTACAGTACCTCACCTCTCCAGAAGCTGCCAAAATCTGCTTTGCCCCCACAGTACTTCCAATGGCCACCCCATTAGCAAAAGGGCTCCAGGTGAGTGCCAGCACCGAGCACAGCCTCTGGCCCAGCCACATCAAGCACCACTCCCAAGCCATCACACTTCCCTCTACGGCCACAAGCACACCCCCTCAGGAGCTCAGCAAGCCCACCCAGGAGGCCACCCACTGCCAAAATCCTTCCTCTGCTCCCCCACCGCCATTTTACCTCAGCGCTGCCCCGCCCTAGATACCCCCACACAAACTCCCCTTATCTCCCAGGCCCTCACTTTAAAAAATTCCCTGTAAAGAGCAAGAAGTGCTTTACCTTACTTCCACGCTGCTCTTCCATCTTCTCTCTTCAGCTCTTCTGCCTCTCTGTTTCCCCGTCTGCCCCCAGCTGCCCCACGGCCCGGCGGTAATGGCGGGTAACGCCTCAGCTGTGCTGTGCTCTGCTGCCCTCCCTCACCTGTGGGCACCACCGGGCCCCACCCCGCGCCTCTGGCCGCCTCCTCTGAGAAACGTAAGCTTCTCTATGGCTATAGCAATGTTTAGTAGTACAATATTAGCGATTGCTGCAAGTTAAAGTTAAATGCAACATTAAATGCAATTAATGTAAACATTAAATGGGAGTTCCCTCAGACAGCAGGTGAGATTCAAGCTTCCATGATTCCAGAAGGAACGTTCTAGAAGGAGATGTCCAGCAGCTGCTGCTGAGGGTGCTGAACTCTGAAACATTCCATAAATATCAATTTAATGCCAGGAATTACATTTGCAAAAATGTAAACATAAATGCTTCCCTACTTTTTGTCCTCGACACATATCACTCTGGAGCAGCAGGCGTCGTGTGACGCAGAAGTGTAAGCGCGCAGCTGGGCGGGCTCACGGCACCTATTTAGTGAGCTGACACACAACAGCAGAATTTTTCTAAATTTTGCAGTGGTACAAAAATGACGAAATTTAGCATATTGACTGACAGTTCTTGCTTTGCTGAGTACAAAATGGAAGAACAGATCAGAGAACACTCATTTCTGAATAGCCCTAATTAAAACAGAGACTGCTGAAATAAATGGGGTGAAACACTGTGCTGTGAATACTGAGTTCAGTCCTCTGTTAGGCAACAGCATTGCCCCAGTCCAAAACACTGGAGGGTCTAAAGCCAAGCTAACTGCTTATAAATATCATAAACCACAAGCTTCGGAAATTGGCTAACTCTTTTGCTGCCTATCTGAATTCAAAAGCCTCTAGGGAAAGTCTGGAGCATATGATATTTTAAAGGATGTTGTGAAGATATGGAAAGAATAAAAGGTCATGATAACCGATGATTTAATAGATTGTGGGTGGAGAGGTGTTTGTGCTTCTGATAATTAATTGGCAGTTTTAGAGAGTGTAGTTCTTAATTAAGCTGTAAATACGTGTTGATGAGCATTGTGATTTAATAATGATTAATGGCTTGATCATGTTACCATAAGAACATACAAAAGGGAGCTAGATCTTCCATAACTTAGCGGATACGTTAATTATTTTTTTCACTAATTTCATAGAAATGTATGGTCTGTTTCTGAAAACATAAAAGTAGTGAACTTCAGCATGAAGGTTTGGCACAGATGACACATTGTGTTTGGCTGCAAATGGTGAGCAAATTGCGGCGGGGGAAACCAAAGTATTTCTGAGAGCTACAATATCCATGAAGTTGCGTTGAGACAGCATGCGTGTTACTCTGCTTTAATTCTCTTCACGAGTTTAATATTTGTGCTGAAAGAAACAAGACTTCTGCAACAACAGAAACTCTGGTTTGGTGGAGGTGTTGTTAGAAAGGAGAATGAGCATACCTTAATCTTGTGGCTGATTTTGACTGCACAGAAAAACATACCATGCACTGTGGAAGATGGCATGTAGGGTATATTCTCAAGTCTCCACTGAAAGAGGCAGTGGTGCCTCCTGCTTTTACAGAGGTAAGGCAATGTAAGCACAGGTTCCTCAGTTCCAACAAATCTCCTATCCAGCCTATACACAATTACCGATTGCAAGTTTTTTGGAGAGAGGAGAATTGGAAACACTACTAAGTTTTGGAAGAAAAATGTCTGATACAACATAATTAATCTAACTCAAAGGACTGTTTTTTACAGAAGCAACAACAGAATAGTCAGTGAGAAGGAAAAGGAATGCCTTTGTTCCCCTGAGTGTTAGCAGGGATTGCTATGCAGCCCTTCACCCTCTGATAGGACGCTTAGAATTGTCTCCTGTGATGCAGCTTCTTCCTTTTCCCCTTGGAAAACTGGAAAGAATAAAACTTCCGGGTTCTTTGGCAAAAGATGCTACTGCTAATGAGAAGCAGGAAAATTCATTCGTATAACACCAAAATCATGCTGTAAAAGAAATCAGGATCCTGCAACTGTCACAATTACCAAGGGTCAGGACCTGAAAAAACCAGCAAAACTGTATATAGGACTATAAATTGCTTAAAAATCTGAACTGTAGCCAGACTGTAGGTTTCTTAGCTAGAAAATTCCACATGTATTCTTCCTACTGAAAATGGTACAAGTTTTCTGATGGGATCTTTGAAAAAAGTTTGTGTCAATCTCAGGGATTTAAAACCTGCTTGAAGAGTATAACTTGAGCTTAACTATGGAGCTGCTAAGGTCTCTCTCTATAAATTTTACATAAGTTTACAATGCCAGAGTGGTGCCTGGTGGTTCACACAGCAAGCTAAAGAGCAGCCCCTACCCACACCTCACAACCACAATTGCTTATGACACATCAATACAGTTTGGGGGGGGGGGGGGNACAAGGCTTTATTAAAACCTCCCTCCAGTATCTCATGGTAATTTGCCCTGAGCAACGCACAGCTTTTCTTAGGAAAGCAGTATTTTAAACAACGCTGCTTTCCAGTGCACAAGATGGGGAATAGAAAGGCAGCAGAACATCTCAGAAGCCTGCAGTAAACAATTCTTGTTTGGCAATAGTTGTGGAAAAATATATGAAAAGAGTAGCCGAACAAATCATTGACTTCGACTGTAATAAAAAGCTTACTTTACTCTTGGACCATTTGCAAAAGCTGTAGTGAAGATGATTAAAAAGGAGCAAAAAGGAAACAGTATTTGCATTCATTCTGGTAATAGAATATGAAATTAAAGCATGAAGGGATTAATGTTTTAAAGCTTGACTTGCAGCGATAAAGCTAAGGTATTAGAAGAGACAACATAACCGTTACAGGATAGACAAGCAAAGAAAAAGCAGCACATGCCTTAAAGATGAGCAAGGCAACCTAGAATGGAATTACAAAATGATTAATCAATACAAATGAGAAATTGTACAAGGAAAGAGAGCTTGGTGAGACTTCTTATGGGACTCAACACTGCAGCCGCTTAAAGATAATGAAAGGAGCACAGCAAAGCCAAAGAAATGCTTTCATTCAGTAGCAAAGTCATTTGTGAACAGTTTAAATTACCCTAATCACCTCCCCTCCAGCCGTCAGTATGCTCTGTCTCTTTAGTTATTTAAAAAAAAGAGTTCGGGGAAATGAGTTCTGCGAATCTAAGCTGCAAAATAATTATACACACACCGTTTTAGCATTTTAACAATGCAATCCCAAACATTTGTTCTCATTAGAATGCAAATCGACTCATTTAATAATCCCACATGAGAATTCCACCACACTCAGCTTAAAAAGCGCAGTGGTATTCAAAATATTATTAATAAATGCCAAATATGGAAAAGCCAGTTTGTTTTGCCAGCAGCTCAGGGTAGATAAAAGACATATAGAACATTTTTTCCAACAAAATTTGTATAATTGAAATTTAACAGTGGGAATGGTCTGGGATAGTCTTCAAAAATATGAAGGTGACAGTACCCTCCGCTTAACACAGATACACTCACATTCACTAAAGGCTGAGTACTCCAGCCTGTCATACAAATCAATGACATCAATTTGCTTCAAGTAGAGTCTAATTTCAGTAAGCTACTTCACTGTTAATAGTTTTAACCTCTGGTACAGGTTCAAAGCACTGTTCTGAATTGTGTCATTTCCGATTTATCAATCCAAGTGGTGGTGTCATATTTTCAGTACTGCTGCAGAATTTTGATAATTAGAGGACTGAAAAAAACCAAAGGCTTAGCAATACTATCATAATCAGACCTTTCTTATAATATTTATTATCCCATTCTTATCCTGGAATACTATACATTTCTATGGTTCAATAAAGGAGAATATTTTATAACCATCACAAGGAGATCTAATTGAGAACAGAAATTAGATATATTCTAATGAGCTCTCTAAATAATTAAGACATCTGTAATGACCAGGACAGATACGATAAAAAACTCTGACCCTGAAGCTTCTGTTTTAATGAGTAACTCTCACACAAATATATATTAGAAACAAGCTAGAGACAGCAATAGTACTTCCTCCAGATTCTTGATACCAGTAAAAATTTCAAATTAAACATACAGTGTGGCATTCTTAGAGTGGGCATACAGCAGTCTAGTAGATAAAAACAAAAATGATACATCTGATCTGCTGCTTCAAGACCACGATTCAGGGTTGAATCATGGAGATTAAGGCAACAATTTGCTTTTTTCTAAGGGACAAGTTCTGCCGCTTTACTCATTCCAAACAGCATGATACCTCTAACAATACATACCACAATGTACATCAGTAGGGCCACGAGCATAAGGTCATTACTAGATACGATTACTAGCAGCAATCAAAGCTGCTAGTTTCCTGCTCTGGTCCTCCAAATTTCACTCATACAGGTTCTATTACTTCCAGAAGCTAACCTTGTGTACAAAAAAGATACTCACCTAGGGGCGAGTGGTGAGTAGTCCAAAGGACATGCTTGGCATATTGTGTACACTCAGTATTGAATGGTTTTTCAGTACTGACTGGGGTAATGCAGCAGCTGCTGAAATATTAAAAGTCTTTTAAAGCTAATATAGTATGACAACAAAAACAAATTAAATATTGTAATATGACATGGAGTATAAATTGTCCTTGACACAAAGTTATAAATATCTGGAGAATCTTTATTTGTTTTGAAAATGTCAGCTTGTCAGAAATTTCCTTCTGACTGTTTTAATTACCTCTACTCTGATGCACATTTAAGCCACAACAAACATTTTAGAAGTTTCAGCTTTGGATTATGCAACTATGTTGTTAAGTACACACTTCTGAAAATTTTAAGACAAATAAAAAGAATTTCAGGTTTTCTTCCGCACAATGCTTATATAGCACCCACTTCTTCCTGCTACATAAAGCTCTGTATCACATGCTGATTGCTCAACTAGGTTACAGACACATGCAAAATAATTCAAAGCATTCATCTACAAGGAGGCAATGCCAAACCTCTTTCTGTTAATCACAAAGTGTGTAATGAAGTTCACAGAACGGAGTTTAACTCATTCAGAGCCTCAGCTGAAGGAGACAAGATGATGTGATGAATGAGGATGTTATGCAATGAGCTGCAGCTATACTACACCTCCAAACTCACTGTTCAGTCTTTTAACCACCAGATATTTCTGCTTCACATGAGTAAAAATATACTGTAATGTAATTAACTGAATATCCTAGAGACACATAACCCACAGATGGACTAATTTAGTTTACTGGCAATGTAATTGCCCAGTAGCAGCGAAGCAATGGATAATTATCCTTTGTAAGCTACTGTTAAGTATGTCCTAATAGATTGGTTTCACTGATTTTTTTTTTTTCTGGGTATTTATACAACCTCCTCCATTAAATTTTCTGAGCAACTAAAACCTTTAGTGAATTTATCTTCAGGATTGTCTTAGAAGGTAAATGGCACAATTCCCATTTTACTGAGGAAGAAATAAAGAAGTGAATCTACTGCAAAATGTTCTTGTGCCAGCTGGGAACTGAAGCTTCACACGCCCTCGCTCTGAATGTCAGTTTTGTCTTCTACATGGAAGATGGCGGGGAGTACTTGGAGGCGCAGCATACCCAATTCCATCCATGCTACAGACAGGCATGTGTTTAGATTCATGCTACAGCGACGTCAGATTTTTCATTCTAGTTTCTCCCAAAATCAAGAATCTGAATATAGGCTTGCCTTAATGAAGTGGGGACAGTCAAGTTCAGCTTAGGCATGGATTCAGGCCTACGCTCAGCATTCTAGACAGTCAAATTGCAAACTACTTGCAACTCCAACACATAAAGTTCCTATACAAAAGTATACCCAGGAGTTTGCACAGCTGTTCTAAACAAGTTTTAACTTCATTTTAAGTGGTAGTTTCCATTTATTGACTAATTCTGACTTTGACCCTCCTGAATCTCCCTGAGGGTACAAGAATTTTCAAGTCAGCCGATTCTCCTCTGCTCAGATGGGCACAGGGAATGGAGATGGTCAGCATGCAGCTCTCCCACTGAGCCCTGGCATGCACAGCTGACCCTCAGCAATGCCATGCATCACAGAGTTTCCTGAACTAATAGGTAGAGGTACAGGACATTACAGGACTCAAGCAGCTCTGACCTAGGAACAGCATAGCTACCATCACAAAAAGCATAGGAACAATCTGTTGGGGAGACAGCTGTACTTCTCCTACAGTTGGGTTAAGTAACTGCTTCTAGTTCCAAGGCTATCCTTGAGAAGAAAAAACATTCACAAGGGATGGAATCATAAAAAATGCACTTCTGAAGTTTATGGGAAAGAGGAATGTCAGAACAGTGGTGTTTTTATTTAATTAAACATGTCTGCTTGCTTATGTTTTGTATACTTTGTATAACACTTAGCCAATCACACATGACAGTATACAATTATTCTCGGAAAACTTGCTTAGATTATATTTGCCTCATGCTTTCAACCATTCCAGACATGCAATTATTACACAGTTGTGTCTGGGAAATTATCAAAACAGTATGGTATTTATAAAAGCGAGAGTAAGCCCACATACACATTATCAAATTAAACTGTTGTTATGTGCTTTTTTACACAACTAAAATTTTTATTATAATATAATTCTGCAATATCTTGTTGCTTCACAGAGTTGTCACACTTAGGGTAAGTAAAAATCTCTCATTCACATTTTTATGCAAAAATATTGCAGGTCCTTAGGTATGTCAAATGAAGCTTTTGTAACTTCAATTACTTGATCAACGTAGAAAGAAATGATCAAAGTCATCATCTGGGTAGCCACATAGCTTTGTCCAGCCCAGCTTCTTGCCCGCAACCAATGCCTCATGGTTTATCACACAGTTTTATAAGAAATTACAGGATTTTAAAATTACACTGTATCTTTCCCCCAAATCACCTACAACAATATTTACAAAAGTAGTTAGATTTTAGTCATCTGAAATTACAATAGTACTTTGTTGTGGCTGTATCCACACATATGGCTTTATGCCGGTTATACCGACACATAAAGCTCTTGGTCTATGCTTCGATACAGCCAGTAGCCACTGACTTAACACAGTTACTGTCAATATTGAAGTCTGTAGTGCAAGGACTACTTTTCATGCTACATGGTCATGAAAAGTAACCTCTACTTTAGTCCTGAGAGGAATAATCTCTTTATCACACTGCGTTCACATGGTGGAGAGCAGCAGAAGAATCAAATCAAAACGAATTCTGCTCCTTCACGTCCCTTTTCTTCTGTCTCCTGATTTAAATAATACAAACTCCACACCGGTCAAATGAAGCTACAGTACACTGCAAAGCTCTAAGTGTACTTCAGCATTGTACTGAACTGGAAGAGCAACGGTTTCTCAAGGCCTGTCAGTTAAACTTCATTAAATGGAAGGAAGGGTCTCTGCCCCTGCGGGAGTCATTTAATCTATTTCTTTTTTCAGGATAAGCAAAAATCCTACCTAATGGAGATACCAGCTTTAAAGTACCATTTTTTATTAATTTCCTAACGTTCCACAATTAACATGGCATTTTAAAAACTAGAGAAAGATGCTGAGGCAGCTTACTATTTACTATTTCCAGCTGAAGTGCATTCATGTAGATTAATTATCCTGGAGTGTTCAATTCTGATATTTAACAGAACACAAACATTTTCAGCTGTTTATGCAGTCAATATATAACTTTTACTAGCACATTTTTGCTAATGCATCACTGTAAGAAGAAAAAATAAAAGAGAAGAAAGATGTCTTCTCTGACAAAGTCTATTTTGTCATTTGGCAGGGTTGCTCACTATTGAGTTTTCCTCTGGAAAGAAGTTCTGCTATGGAGCTTTCATTACAGGCTTTGAGTATGGGAGTCCTTTACTGAGCTTTGTCACTGACAGACTCCAAACCAGTAAACTGCAAAGTGGTCTGAGATTCATTATTTAGAATCACAGAATATTTAAGAGGCTGCGATATAAATCTATTCATCAGTATTCCCGATATGAACAACACCGTCAGATTTTCATATGAGAACCTGCAAGAGTTATTGTGGTAGCAATATAAACAAGTCATGATTAAGGCACATCTTCTCATTTTCCTTTCTAAAGTGACCATCCCATCCCACTTAGAATTTTTTCTAACGGTTTTTCCTGTGCAAAGTATTTCTCGGGAAAATTGATACCAGTCAGCTGTACTCATGATGGCTCCTAATACCAGTCACAAAGGTCAAGGTTGTTCAAAGGTGGCAGGATAGGTGGTAATTGCCAATTTTAAAAGTCAGTATGTCCGAAAGTCGTTCAGGTAAGTGAACACATAGAGGGGTGAGGGTGTCATTTCTGCTTTCTCTGTATCATCGAAAGAAGACAAACGATCTTAAAAGGATCTTACAGATCCTTTTCTTTGAGAAGTAGGAAACAGACATCAGAAGATGTGCAGGACAATTTAAAATTATTAGACAGACATAAATGTTTTTTCAATTCTCACCTTTTCTTACAAAGAATTTTCCTAAATATTATTAGGAAATAAGATCCCCAGAGGAAAATGAGAAGCCATATATATGCATTTTGCATGGATCAAACACAATGAGCATAAATGTCAATATGTGAAAGTAAAGAGTAAAATGTGAAGTAGTACTGCAGGAGAAAAATTCTGACTTTGAAAGGAACTTCGCAAACTAATCACAAAAAATCAATGTGAATTATAAATCTGATATTTCAAGTATATCCTCAGTCAGCATCTCAAAGATATTATGTATGTATAGTTACAGGGTTGCTTTTTTTCAGGATTCAGTCTTGATTTTGTTCTTTGTGACCATGTTGACATTTAAGTGCATTGGATTTGCTTGAGTTGCTGCATAATGATTGATTCAGAATGCCTAAAAAGGCTTCATTGATAAAGAAGATAAAAAAGAACATGTGCCTCCCTCCATGAACATATTTGTAAGATCTTTTAAAATGAGATGGATAACTTTAATACCCCTGAATTGAGTACATGGGTCTGCATGTAAATATTAGCAGGACAAAACACTGAATGTCCTTAGCAAAAGATGTACACAGACAACAAACACACATTTCAGTGACCTTAATGAATAAACAAATAAAAATCACACTAACCATCTAAGAAAGAAATTATGATTGACATCATCATCCTTTATTATCAAGTATTAATGGTTATTCCTGTTTCAGTCTGGCTAAATGTGTAGTTGTTTTTTGTCGTTGTTTTTTTTTTTTTTTTAACATATATATTACAAATCAGGAGGCTTATAGGCAACTTTAGGTAAAGCTAACAACCCATTTACAAATCCCTCTTCTCCAACAGCATTAGAATTCTGAAGACTGCTGCTTCTTAATTGTACATAGGCAGCACAATTTGCTCCAAGGTTTTATTACATTAATTTTGTATAACATTGTTATACATTATTAGATTCTTGCTAAACTATATACTGCTGAAGCATGAAGTAGAGACCTCATACTAAAAACCATCCTACAGTCTACAGTACTATGTGGTCTAAAAAGTTTAAAGTATCGCTCTTATTTTTTAAATATTGATAACCCTGTAACTTGGGAAAAAGAGAATGCAAGGTTGCAAGAATCACAGAATGGTCAGGGTTGGAAAGGACCTTTGGAGATCATCTAGTCCAACCCCCCTGCCAAAGCAGGTTCACCTAGAGCAGGTGGCACAGGAATGCATCCAGGTGGGTTCTGAATGCCTCCAGAGTGGGAGACTCCACAACCTCTCCAGGCAGCCTGTGCCAGTGCTCTGCCACCCTCAAAGTAAAGCAGTCCCTCGTCATGTTTAGATGGAACATCAGTGCAGTGGCAGGTCTTCTAAAGAGAACAGAAAAACTATTCTACCTTTGGAATTGCATCCAAATTCCTCCCTAACTAGTTTGAATAGGAACACTGGTAATAGATGATGGTATAATTAAAGTTACCTTTACAGTCTTTTCTGAAAAGATAACATTTCTAGATAAATCTGTTGCTTCAGAGTAAAATGGGAAATGACTTAGGAAACTGAAAAATGTATGGGAAAAATCCCTGCTCTGTTAATTGCAGCATATCTGCTTGAACAGGCTTTTAAATTCTGCATGTTTTCAGTCTTAGGGTTTCTTATTCCTATACCACACAGTGGCCTGAGAGGATGGTATTTAGACTTCACCTCGAACTCTGAATCTTCATTCAGAATGATCCTTCTTGTTCAATACTTGTGCCTCTGCAGATGTATGTATAGTTCCTTAGGCAACCTAGAAAGCCTCAAAACATCCAAAACCTATCCCTATCGCACTTCTATTTAGACAGGCAATTGGAACCACAACTTGTCGCCAAACTATCACTGTGGGAGGCAGGGATAGGCCTGAAGGTGACACAGGGAACAGAGAGGTGAGAGGAGCTGGGCAGTCGGACCTGCCAGCCTGACTGACACTGTTGGTCAAGGAGAGGACAGTGGATGCTGTGCAGTTTCATAGAATGGTTTAGGTTGGAAGAGACCTTAAAGATCATATAGTTTGACTTCAGCAGGGCTTTTGACAAACTGTCCAGAGACTCCTTGCAGCCACATTGGTGATAAGTGTACTGGGTAAATGGATGATAAGATGGATGGAAAATTGGCTGGATGGGTCAGCTTTTGGTCAGTGGTAGAAAACACAAGTGGTGGCCGTTGTCACTCACAGATGCTAGTGCCAATACTGTTTAATGTCCTTATTTACAACCTGGACAATGGGATGTAGTGCACTCTCAGGAAATTGTACTTCCCAGCTGTTTGGGGAGCTTTGTTTTAGAATTGATTGAGGAACTCTTACTATTAAAAACACATAAAAGATGAAATTATATGATTGGCCTGCTTCTCTATATATACATTTTGTAGAATAACTAACTGATTATACTGTCAGTATCAAATATGACCACTTATGTATTTCACTATAGAATAAAAAATTATTATGGTTATTTAAAATGTTTCTAATGAGCACCTTCTGCTTGGAAATCAGAGTCTTTATTCAAATATTATCTATTGCTACATGGAGACAGGGGAGTATTTAGAACAGTTTTTGTTCGTATACGCTCAATCATCACTTCTGCAAGACAAATGCCAAAATAGGAAGTTTTTTTTTACTAAAAACTATAATATCCTAGAGAAATGAGAAGGTTCAGTGCAGATTAGTGGGTTTGATTAATGCAGTTATATATACGTTCAGAATAAATGCCTAATTCAAGGACTGCTGCTCACTTACCCACATTATTCACAAAACTATAAAACAAACGAACGATAAATATGTTCCTGCAATCTCTACTGCTGTAATGAACCAATGAGGATAAAGTCTTGAAGATACTTCAAATCAATGAAGAATCAAAAGCAACATTTCAAGAAGCTTACTTGGTGAACACGTTGCAAATAGAACTCATATGCTGACAGTTGTACACACCTACTAACTCCAAAACCTAGAAATATTTCAGAGGAAAGGTATAATTGTTCATTAAAGCTTGATGTGTAATGGAAGGCAGAAATGTCACAGTTCAAAGCACAATGCAATCTGAAGAAATCATTTCGGATATTTCCTGTGACTCAGATAATATATAGTTAATTCTTTAGAGAAGTTATCTGAGTTTTCTTTGGGGAAAAACAAAGCATCTTCAAGGGAAGGGCAGGAGTTTGGAACACTTCCAGAGAGAATGTGGACGGGCACATGCTTGCCCTGTGCTTGTGCTCTTCCCTAACTGCAGCTGTTGGCCACCACCAAAGACAGAGTATTAGATTCACGTACAGATCCAAGTACTGGATAGATACTTGGCTATACAGACATTTGGTCTAATTCTGCATAGTCTCTTCTAATGTTATGTTTAACTTTCTGTGTGGATGCAGAATTAAGAAAGCGCATGGAAGAAAAACACAGAAAAGAATAACCTGTGCTTTGTATGACTTTTCATAGATAAACGTGAAGGCCCCACAACTTACCAGTGGAGGAACTGGAGAATTATAAAGTAGTAAACATAATGATCTATGTAATGAGGACATTTTCAGTTGTTTACATGACATATAAACACATACAATATCTACCAGCAAACTGAGTTTATCCTTTACAGAATGGAGAATATTGCCAAAATGGAAGTATAATAAAACAATCCAAATTTTAGCAAACAAAAATTCAAAATAAAAACAACTGTGTCTTTTTTTCCTGATAATTCCAGAAGTTGAATTTTCAGTAGGCCACTAAATAAAGGTCCATGTACATGTGGAAGAAGGAAATATAAGGAGAAAATGAAGGAGTTGAAGTTATTTTTGACTGGACCAAAGATGGAATTATTTTTCTGAAATTATGCAGGGAGACACTGTAATGAAGGAAGATAAGTCTGGCTGTGATTCTTCAGAATTGAGTCTTCCCATGGGCAGGGAAGGATGAGTTTTAGAAGAAAGCTAGGAAGTGTGTTCTTACACTTTCCTATGATACTTTTTCATTAAAACCCCCAAACAAAGAAAACAACAACAACAAACAAACAAAAAAAAAAAAAAGAAAAAAACACTTCTGTTTTGAAAAGACTGTTTGGTAAACAATTCCCATTACTGTCATTGCCCAGAGGAAAAAGAACACCAGTTTTTCATCTAAAATCAAAACATATTAGGTAATCCAAGGTATAGGGTATGAATCCATAGAGAGTCTACTGATGAGTAGTGCTCCGAGACCTGACCAATAAATGGGAGAGGGAAACCACCTGCAGCTTAACTGCTAATGTGCTAACACCTCGTCAGGAGACCAAAAAAAATTAGATCAGGGCTCACCCCAACATGAGCTACGTCATTAAAGAGACAGTGTTACCACCAGACTTTCATAAAACAATAATTTTTTCAATAACATATTGTAATTTATCCTCACAAAGAATTTCTTAAGAACATCAGAAATAAAGGCACCGAGTCTAGAAGAAGTGAAATGAAAAAATATGCAACTTTTCCATATAGTCTTTGCAAAAGACAGTAGTTATTCTTAAGCTAATACATTGTGGAAAGGACTAGAATAATTGTTCAACTCTTTCTTCAAACTGAGAGAAAGGTTCATTAATTTTTTATGTCAGTGAATGCAGAAAACTTGACTAATTATGTATTATTTACTTGTCATATTTTTAAATAGCTTTTTATAGGCTTCCTCTGAAAGATTATGATGTACTACCCACCATTATTATCACTGCTAACACAGAGGTTAAATGTTTTTTCTTCCAAATAGAATCATAGAATAGTTAGAGTTGGAAGGGCAGAACAATAAAGGTCAGAGGAAAGGGCATTACTTCCCTTAGATATGGTTTTGACTTCTCAGTATTGTTGATGAGCTTATTTTATTTTTTCTAATAAGCTGAACCAATGATTCTAACAGGAATGAAGTATTCAACTTCTGCATTTATATTCCTTTGTCCTGATGTCAGTGATCATTACTAAAATAATTTTAATGTCCTGCTTATTGAATAATTGTTTGATGTGTTTTTCTTCAAGACAAAACCATTCAGAATGCAACCATTCAAAACACACTTTCCACAACATGCTTTAATACAAGCTTTACAATAAATCCTCAACTAAATCCAATCGTGCTTTTATAATTATTGTCACTTCTGCACCTGTGATGTCACTTCATATAGTAGGTCAGTGTAGGGTAGAGCACTGATTTCAATTTTCTCTCAAAGTCATTTTAGCTGCCCGGTGGGGGGAATAAAACAACAAAAACTGAAAGAAATAAAGAGATTTGAAACAAAAATTCCAGACAACACTCAAACATTCTGGGAACTTTGTGTTTAGGAAGGGAAGGATACATCGGAAGAGAATTCTAACCAGACCTGGTGCCGTGTCACATGGAAGTCTCCCCTGACTGTCTCCTAAACTGTTATTGTTCTTTTTCTGAAATAGAATCACAATTCAGCCTCTGACTCCTTCCTAGTCACGAAAGAAAGCAGGGAACTCCACTGGCGTTTTCCTTGCAGCAGTTTATTTTCGTCTCCATATTAGCTCAACCACACACTTGCCTTTTCTTAGTGCATTATTTTGTGCACTTTTGTTGGAAGTAAAATAGCAGCAGTCTCTGTCCCAAACGAGTCAGTGCATGTGAACAGACGTAAAGGGCATCTGACCTCTTACTTCCCTGAAGGAGGTGGCAGAAACAGTTCCCATATATCTTGTAATAAGAAAATAAATTCCATAGCAAGCAGCCTTAATGTTAAATAAGTAATTTAACAAGGCAATCCATTTCAAGACATACAAATTTTGGGGGAGGATCTGCAAGCAGATCTATTGACTTTGGATTCTGCTTCCAATTGTGGCACCCCCGTGGAAGCGGATAAGTAAAACAGTAGATTTAAAAATGGACTGCCAGTTCCCGAGGCCTCTGAATACACCCTCTCTAAAAAGTAATTTGCAAGTGTCACCTCTGGAATAAAATACACTGTCACTGGTATGAAAAAGTAGTAAATAAAATTATGGGAGAAGAAGAACTGGAGATTATAAACTTACTTCAGTGAAGTATCTGAAAAGACATAGAAAATGCTATTGTAATATTTGAAGAAATAAAAGGCATTAGATCTCACAGAGTAAAAAGCACTTATGAGAGTGTAGATGGTAGAGGTCAGTAGAACTGACAGCCACTACAGGCTGTTAACGTTATTTGTTAAGACACTTGACTAATGGTTTCCCACGACGCAGTATTGAGCAAGCACTGTATTCAAGAGGGGACAAGATATTGCCCACCACAGCCACTGAGAAAGATATTAATCACTTCACTAGGCTTTGATTCAGGTGTTAATTCAGCTGAAATATGGCAAGATTTCATCTACATGTTTTGCAGTACACTGAAGACATAAGAAAAGGCTTTAATGGCTTTTTGAAACTAGACATTGATACAATGCCTGCTTCTCATTTTCATGACCTTCAATGTATTATTGTGTACGTGACTGACCCATAATGAATTTCACAAGCGTTGAAACTGCAGATCTACTTTTAAAAGTTTTTTACTTATTTAACGTAAGTTCAAGTACATCTAATAAGCAATTCTCTGCCTCCATAAGATGGGAAAGAAAAAAAGAAAGAAACATAACTGCATTTACTTTTTTAACTTGAAAGGAGACATTCTGCCAGTGTGATTATTAACTCTTTATTTACGTAGAATCACCATTTGCCCTGCTGGATTTATGTGAGTGGCTTGCAATAATGGAAAATCTATTTGCTTTTATTAGAGCATAAGGTACTCAACCACCATAAAGCTTATTGTCAAACTAGTGCTGGCTTTGCACAAAATGATTTCTAATGTTCTTCATTTTATTATGTTAAATGAATTCTCTAGTGCAATTATTGTGCAGTGGATCATGGGGGTAATAAGCTAATTGTTACTTGTTTTAATTGCTTAAGTATGAAGTGTCAGTGATTTATAAGTAATGAAGAAGCTGAGATGAAGTCATAAAATACTAAGCACCCGCAAGATCAAGTAGTGTACTTCTGAAATGAGGAAGACTTTATTTCACAATGGCAAAACTACTCTATTTTCAGCCTCTAAGTAGTACGCTAAAGACAGGAGGAAAGAATTTTCACTCCTTTCTTCAGCATTGTTTCTTTTCAAGCAATGGAAAATGTGCAATCACTTTATTAAAACAACTGGTACAACATGAACAGTACATATTTCATGCACTGGATACAAAAAGGCTGACATGAACATTACTATGTATGAACAGTATGAACATATTTTTGTATAGCTTTATGTAGTCAATGGACCTAAACCAGTCAGCGCTCAATCAGTTGCACCTGTTGTGAACAGCAATACAGTTGTTTTAAGAAGTGATTTATATTAGCATGATCAAGTAGAGTTTAGCTTTGCATAATATGGAATTAAGCCTTATTATTCATTCGTACTGTTTATAATGAAGCTGTCACACAGTGTATGCTTTTCCTTGATCCAAAATATATAGCTATGAAAATCAGATGGATATGCATAATTCCCTATTGCATTGGTCCACAGAGGTGGATGACGGAAAAGCTGTTTTGTTTCTTGACTTAATATTTTAAGCAAGGTTCTAAATTTCAATGACTTGATATAAACAAATCTGTATGTGTGAATTTCCAAACTATATTTTAAAAATACTAGGGGATTTATGCTCAATAACTCTGCAAAATTTTGCAAATTACACCAAGTAAAAAAATTTCTCAGCATGAGACCAAGTTGATAAAACATGTCTTTTTAACTTGCTCATCCCCAATGCAAACTGTAAACATTCAGAACACATCAACTTTCATTCTAGTCCACAAGCTCAAGGGACACAGGAAAAAAAATATTAAACTTTAATCCTTACTAATCTGAACTCCAAGACTTTAGGGCTTAATCATTTCTGATTTCCAGAACTCAAATTTCTGAAATATCGCCAGAATATCTTTTTACACAGACATTTTGGAAGAAGAAGATATTGATAATCTGTTCTAAGATTTCTCCAGTGCTAAAACTGAGAATCTTCTGTTTTCCCTAAACCAAATTGCTTAAGGGTTAATACATCACTACGTGTGGCTAGAAAATTTGATATTTTTCCTCCTGTAATTTGCCAGCCTTCAAACATTTCTAATTCTTTGCAAGGAAAAAATTAAAAAAAAAAATACAGAAGAGGGAGAGAATGTCCCATATAGTATGAACGTCAGGAAATTTATCAGTTGGAGAGTGGGCATTTTGAGTTGCTCTTTTAGAATGAGCTCCAATGTAAAGAAGTAATCAAGTATTTCTGAGCAAGGAAGAGACCTAAAAGATGATGGCTATGCAGATGATCATTAACATAGCTCCTCACTCTCAAGACAAGTGCCAAAAATATCTGACTCTACTTTCTTTGTCTTCCTTTTTCTCTCTTGCATTTTAAATAAATATTGCATCCTGGACTTCAAGTTTTATCAAAACTAACAGACTTGTATGAAAGTTCCACTTTTGATTACTCTTTTTCAAAGAACCAAACATTCACAAAAAAAGTCCTCTATTTTCTCATCTCTATGAAAATCCAACTGGCAGTCAGTCAAGAAGAAAGAAACATGGTGCAGAATTTCAGATGGAGTTACAAACTTCACTTTGTGCTCTTTAGTCACTTATATTCATATCACACAGCCTACTCTGCATTTATACACAAAGTTGAAGATATCAGTGACCTAACTCAAGTGCCATGATTTTCTCATAAACCTATGAAAATTTCAGTTTTCTAATCAAAGGGGTTTCAACCAAACCGTACATCCAAGCTACCAGTAACATCAATCAGTAGCTGTCTCTATACCAAATGCATGCGCATACAGAAGAATTGCACAGCTGAAATTATTATAATTTTACAAATGCAATATCGATTATTATAAAAGTAAGAAACACTATCATTATCATTACAAATGATTATATTTTCCAAGTGAAACTATCATCACATTTTCAGTTGCTATTCAAATCTCACTAAGAACTCACTAGCTGGTTATAAAATGATGCTTCTTAATTCTGTAAACGTTTATTTAAGATTTTAAAATCACAGAGCCTTGCTAAGAGCATGACTCATGTTCACGATATATATTCATTTGAAACAAATATTGAAGTCTTTGAACATTTGTGCTGCTGTCATTAACAGTATTTATTGTGGACATACTGACAGACCGAAAATTGTACCTCCCCTATGGCATGCCTGCCCTGAGCAATTTACAATCTAAACTGTTTGGCCAAGAGAGACAAACAGTAGCAGAAAAATAAATACAGGCAGGAAACTTCAACCCTTTTATGCTTACATAGTATATGGAAGCTAAGCTGCTAAACCTCTCCTGTTCGCTGTACTACCTCATTAAAAATTTGTCCATAGGTGTGGAACTTCATCATTATCCCCGTATCTCAGCATAAAGAAAACATCCAGCTTTTAACATTTCTCTACACACACACACAACTCCCCCTTATGTTGAAGGGATACAGAACTGCACTCAACAGTAACAAGTAAACCAAAGACACATTTATATCCTTATGAAATAAGACTTTACATTCTTTAGTCAACTAAAAAATATACACGGGCACTTGTTTGCTTCAATAAACAAGATCTTTTTGGTTGTACAAATCAGATGCTTTCTTTCCATTGCTTCTGTTCTGCTTCTGTTGAAAGCTGTTAGGGTATCACTGAGTGTGATAACAAAAATACTTCGTCAAAGTGAAGATTGCCCCCCTCCCCCAGTACACAGTGGAATTTAAGCTCATAACAGGACATACAAAGCCAGATTTTTTTTTGAGTTTAGGAAGATAGCTTTCGCATTGCACAATCACTATAATTCTTTCAAAGATATAACAGTGCACGTGTCCGCAGCAACGCGAGTACTATACTGCATCTGAACGGCTGTTTACCTTCTATTACAGTGCTGAAGAGGAAATTAAGCTATATATGCTTTTTATTGGCTTGGGATATCCATCTACTATCTGAAATTACTTCTATTTCCATATCCATTATGTGAATTGGATGTGGAAATTATAGTCTCAGGTTTCATATGGCATCTGCACACTAATGCTGATAGCATGTGGACTCAACACCCCTTGGAAATAATTGTATGAGATCACCCACGCCATTACACTTGATGCATTAGGTCCATTACATACTCACAGAGATCTCTGTCCTCAATACTGTAAGCTACATCCTTGATACGGCTGATATCAAGGAGAGAAATTCACCTCTTATTTAATCATAATCAGGGTAAAAGCAGTTCCTGAGGAAAATCAACTTCTTGGTCATAGCAGATTTGCTGATCTCACCCCACACAAGTCAGGCATCTTTTCTCTCTTCCACGATCCCGAATGTCAAGAAGAAAACACACTTTTTGTGCTTTGTTCTGCCACCAGAAAGTCATACGTATACATTACTTATGAAAAGGTGCATAGAGATAACAGGCTCCTTCTGGGTCAAGCCAAGAGAGCAGTTCTGTTTTAAGAGGTGTACTAGCTAAACCCATCACGTATTGGAAGTGAGTTGCAGCTTACTGTTCATCAGGCTTATCAGATAATAAAGAGGTAACAGTAATAGAAAATAAGCTAAATACTGGTAATAGGAGTGTAACTATGCATCTGTATACATAACTACTCAGATTTCATAGGAAAATTCTAGTAGTTGCTGGTAAAACACAGTAATTTCACACCTAGCCTTTAATAACCTGGTAGAGAAGTTAAAGCTATATTTTTTGAAAAATACTTGTAAACCAGCAAACCTTTCTGTTCACGCAGAATATCATCTACCTTTTCTGAATTTCCTTGGTCCTGCTTTTTCCTGTAAAGCTTAACACCACAAGCACTGCTTCAGGCTGCTATGATTTAAAGCAAACACATAAACAAGTATCTTTCCTGTTATTTTGGTGCCTTGGTTCAAAGTAAGTGGTATAAGCATTTTTTGAACTTTGGAAAGGCAGATCAGTAGGACACAGAATATGTGCTCAGTTACTCCCACAGATGAATCTGGATTTATCTGAGGATAATAGCTTCGTTCATTAATTCCAAAGATGAAAGCCACATGCTTACCACCACCACATAGGTACCAAAGTCGGTGTGGGATACCTCTCCTTCAAACAACACTGTCAGTACCAGGAAGTGGGAAGAAGAATACTTGAGTGAAAATGACTTTCAAAATTAAGAATAGTTGAATTTGGACAAGTATCTGATAGCGGACCGTTGTTCAGTGTAAGAAGATCAACTACGTGAGTAGATGAGCTATTATGTTTTAGAAAGACAATCTATACTTTTCTTATCTGTACTTTCCAAGTCCTAAAAAATGACATTATTACAATTTCCTGCTAGGAAGATAATTTTCCACACTGGAAAATTTAATGATATACTGCCTTTGGCTAGATGCTTTGCATCATATGGACCATAGTGCTAACAGGTTTACAGTTTTCACAGCCCTTTTAAATACCACAGGTGCCAGAAATTCCAGAGTTTAGCATGAGCTGAGGATGGGGGGAACAGGTTGCTTTGGGCTTCATTTCTGTGCTCTTCTAGTACAATTGCATTTCCCTCTTTGCTTTGCTGAGTGCAAAACAGATGTGTGAGAACAGAGGAAAGAAACCAGTTTCTGTTTTAGTTACCAGCAGGATTCTGAAATGGAAATACTTCTGTAGTATGCGTGCTTCCATTTTGAATTTTTAAAATTTTATGGATATCAGATCATCCTAAATATATCAACAATAATAACAGATGTCCAACGTTACCATGTTCCCCTTTGCTCTCATGAAGAGCAAATATTATCACCATTTTATGCATAAAGATTAATTACAAGGTAATGAGAAAACTCACGATCACAAGACATCATAGAATCGTAAAATCATAGAGTGGTACATCACCAAAACCACTTTGTTAGCCACCAATCACCATCCACAGGCAGAAAATCTCTTGTTGAACAAAAAAAAAAAAAAATCACAAAACCACAATCCATGTTCCCTGGTCCTAACCGTATCATCTCAAAGATCAGGAGGACTGCGTGGAGCTTTTGCTGCAACACTAAAACTCAGGCCAAGAACACCTAGTGAACTGTGATAGCGGGTCGCTTACCAGTCAGTCTTAACTGGAAGGATTTATGAATTTTGGAAAAAAAAACCAAGAAAAAAAGAAGCTGGTGTATCTAAACCGTGTTCCTTTTCGAGAGTCATGCTGCATTTCAAATGAAAACACAAAAATGAGTAAAATGCAGTTTGCTTCAGAGTAGAGGCTGAGAATGAGCCTGCAAACTGAGGCCAATGCCAATATAGTTTGCATATCGTTTAGGCTTCAGTTCTTTTCCAATCTTTATAGGGAAAAAGGGAAGTAATTTCCCCTAGAGAGTTTTTTTTATTTAGCATTATTTTTTGAGTCTCACGGTAAGGGGAAAATATCACAGAAGACATAAGAAATTATTGATGAAGCTGCATTATTTCCTCGCCATATATTATTAAGTGACAAAACATCAGTGGAATATGTCTTTTTAAGAAGGATTTTGAAAGACTCGGGAGCTTTGTCAAACCAGTATAATCCTCTTAGATGTGCCAACACTGAAATAAATTTTATTGCTGCTGGAATTAAGAAGTATAAAGCTGAATGGGGGAAAAAATCATTGTATGGTTTGATTTTGTGTACTTTTTTTTCCCCTCAGTCTCAAATATTTGTATTCAGAGGAACTCTTATTTTATCTCCTGGATTTTAAGTACCAGCCATCTGTATTATCCACAGTATTTGTGGATAGATAGATATGAAGAGTGTTTATATGAACATCTTAGAAGACATGCATTTGCACTTTCAGCTGTTGGAAAATATTATTTGAACATGGTAAGCATAATAATATGAATTCAGAGTAGATGTCAGCTATCATCATGTGCTGTCATCTACAGAGGAACCCAAAATTACAGTCTAATGAGAATAATGACTAGGTTAAATCTGTGCCAATGCCCACTTTTATCATCATTTCATCTGTTTGTGACATCCTCTTTCAAAAAACAGAGCTGCACTAGTGTACATTTTATACTAGATATTCTGACCTAAAAGTGTATATTACTTGGACCTTTCAAGAATTTGGCAAGGGTATTCCACTTTCACTGTGCGTTAGCTGTTAATGTGGGCACAGACAAAAGGAAAAAAGGGATGGACAGTAAACAACAGAAAAGATTACAAGAAACATCTTCTGTTACATTTCATAGAAAATATCAGATAAAAATTCAACTACTTTGTAGTGATGGACTATTACAAAAATGGGAAATAGCACAAACAATCCATTGCAATGACAAAGATTTAGTTTAAAAATAAAAAAAAACAGACAAGGAAGGTTAATTATAAATGAACATTCCCTATGGATATCTCAAGAGATATGTCTCAGTCTATTTCCTATTGACAGGTGTTAGTGTAAATTAAATGTGGTATTATGAATTCAAATTGGATTTCAACTGCTCATCGTCCATACTGTGGCTTTAGAATAGGCTGACATGATTATAGTCTAAAAGCCATAATGAAAAAGGGTATCTTTTGTGCCGTTTTCTAGTCTCTTTTCTTTTTTATTTTTTAAGAGGACAGATTTATGATGTTCATATAATACCTATCATCTTAGAAATGTATTGTTCTGGATTGTATACATGTTACTTTCGATTAGGTGAAGCAATAGACACATACTCCATGATACAAGTATACAAATGTAGCATTTGGTGGGGGCTGGGTATTTAACGTGGACAAGTGTCAAATCCAGAGGATTAGTTTTCAGTCATTAGGAACAGAAATGTTGACATAATGTTATAGTAGGGGTTACCAGTCTCCAAACAGCTATATGACACTTGGAAAAAAAATACAGACGTATCCTCCAAAACCAGGCTAATTTAGCTAGTCTAATAAACACAAGCCAAATGCAAATGAACACCACACTAAATACTCCATTCCCTCTTTCCCAATACCATTTTTAGCTTCTTGACCTTCCAGTTTGTAACTTGGTTCAGAATTATGCAATTTATAAATACATTTTTATACCTGTATATGTAAACATCAACACAGGCCCGCAGATGTCCCTGCTAACAATGCAGAAAGGGCACAGAAAAAAATCACTTTCTCGCAACAGTGAAAAAAAGAAGCTACTGTAGGGAAGAGGGAAAATATTAACGCTAAACATCTCTCTCATGCTCACTATGGAACTTTTTTCCCCTTACCCTCTTGCTTATCTTCTTGCTTCCTGCTACTGGCTCAAAGGAGCAGTACAAAATCTCACCGGAATAATACAGCTGGGAAAGAAGCATCTGCAAAATGTGCTGGGATCGCCGTACTGGAAAAACAGCAATCATTTTCAAGATACACAGATACCGCAGAAGCAAGGGTTCACAGAGATCCATTCTTTCAGAAGGATCTAAAAATAACAAAACATGAGTATTTCATGGATGTAAAGCATCCTGATGACTCTGATGTGACCGTCGCTAGCATACTGTTTATACACACACACACAGCGTTCTTACTAGGATTTAAAGCCAACCATGCCAACATTAGGAAAATCCTGAAACAATTTAGCTATGTATTCTTCTACAATGTGTCTGCGCTACAACCGCCGCTCAGTGTAAAGGACAGATAGTGTGTGCTAATTAATACCAACAGCTGTGATGATTTTACAGCCACAGAAGCAACAGTTTGTTATAATGAGCTTCCATCACATATTAAATTTGAAATAGAAGACTCCCACTACCAAAATATTCACTGATACAAGCTTTAATTATTTGACTACGAATCTATTATTACACTTTCACAGGACTATATAGAATAACTTAATCTGTCATTTGAAGTCCATTTTGCAAATATCTTCATTAAACAAAGCAAGTGAAAAGCATCTGATTCAAAATAAACAAAAATTATTAAAAAAAAAAAAGCACCTCCCCATGCAAGCTTCAAAAGAACAGGGTGTTTTCCTTTACTGCTGTTAACAAAATGCAGTTATCCATGACATTTGGAACGATTAAACGCAAATGCAAGAATAAAAAGGAATGTTCAACCTTTCTGAAGATGGAAAGGGCTCATGTATCTTTATAATATCCCCCTAATTTAATTAATATATTCTTCATACCATCTGGTTTGACTCACTCAAAATGTAACACAGTAGATCACAATTAAAACATTATAAATCTAACACAACTTTAGACTGAACACTTCAGATTATACCATCATTGTTAAAAGCTGGGCTGTCAGTAAAGTGACAGATGATTCCACGGAAGCTAATTCAGCAGACACTTTACAATGCTCTCTTTGTTAAAAGCATCTGTATATTGATTTCCATATTTGTATTTTAAGACAATGGCATGCTTAGAAAAAAAAGAGCTCAACGTACAAATGAGGCATGGAATATCTGTCACTTGTCAGATCTGGACTGAAATCTGGAGACATAAAAATGTCAGGAAATAAAATATTTTAGATCTGCAGTGAATAACTAACCAAGCAATTATTACTCAATTTCTTTCGGAAATAAATGGCAGAAACTGGGGGGAAAATCATATTTGGCTTAGTTTTTATAAGTCTCCTCTCTGTCCTTTTAAATACTGGTAAATTTGAAAACAGGAGCATCCTTTCGAGATGCACACGTCTTCTTTCCCATTAAGTTTTACTATAATTCAAAAATCATTTTGTAATGCATTTTTCAGTATCAATTTAATTTCCATTGAAAACAGTTCCTCCGGTTCTACAAATGGGCCTTACATTATGGAAGTCCATGACCAGGTCAGCAGATGAAGGAGAGCCATATTCATTTTCTTTATCTATTTTTGGTCAAAAGTGGCTCAGGTCACACTGACAGATTTAGATTCAATTTGTAAAAACCCTTTCTTGTTTATTCAAATGCAAATAAGTAAAATCAGAATGACCATAATAATTACCATTATTTCTCCTGAACATCTATATACAGAGAGAATGTGAAAATGTATGGGTGGAAACATTTACTTTTAGTCCATCCCAGCCTCACTCCTTTTCTTTTTTTAATGAAATACCACCCTCGCTGGGTCACAAACTAGGTCATTTTTAAACAAAGTGGGCAGAAATCAGCAACTTGCAAACCACAATAGCCTTTGAAAAATAAGGGTACTTTCCTACACAACTGATTCCCCAAAGGCAGAAGAATTCTCCCAAACACAGGCAGATGTGACTAGTCTCATAGTGAAAATGTATCATATGCTTCCCCAAATTCCCAGTGATAAAGAAATCTCTTTAATTTTTTAGTCGTAAATATCACAAGCTAAAAAAAGAAAAATGTCACTTAGAATAACCTTAAATATCATACCTTAAAATATATATATACACACACGCCTTAAAATATACTGTCATGTAAAGAGTGTTCCTCAATACTTATTGTAGCATGAGGACCAAATTCTACCCTGGTATATCAGAAACAATAAACCTGATATTTTTCTCCTTATATAGATACATTATGTTCTGCTCTTCACCTTCAACTAGAAGAAGTAGGAGCCTTTAGTCCATAAGGTTTGTGAGAAAAACAAAACCCTTTTAAAATAAGAAATAAAAAGCAACTGATGCATTGATAGCAGATTCAAGTTTGCACAGTGCACAAAACAGTTTCTTTCCTGGGTGTGAATGCAATCCACTGAGAATCTGTATGGCATAAGTTGATTATATTTTTATTAATTCATTTTTTTTCTTATCTTTCAAAGCACAGAAAAAAGGAGAAAGTAAAATTACAGATCGACATAATGTATTGCCAGTGGCACCCGTTTTAGTGCTGCGGGTGCATTTCCCCAGTCTAACTTTTACTGTGCTTGGGCTGCAATGGAAGAACATATTTGCATATCATCACAACCCATCTGAGAATCAGTATTCCACTAGCCCTGATAACAGAAGGAAGGAAGAGGGTTCTCTTTTATAGTAACATCAGTTAATTTATCCTATTTAAAGTACCATAGTTTTGAATTAGATGTAATTGAAAACCTGCAAAACAGGGTGAAATGGAGTTTTAGCTGAAAAAGTAAATAGTAAGAGATAAAGCGATGCATGTTACCAAATGCCATCTATCTAGATTCCCACCAGTTAAACAAATGTCAAGGTATTGATCTGTTCATACAATAGTTCAGGAGGGCCTAGTCTTGAATTTCCTGCGGCTCTCAAGAAATTCTGCGGCAGCTCTCATGCCAGGGCTATATCATCTATCTGAAAGAGGACTGGGCTGACGTGGAGGCTGTGGGTTTTATCAGGAGGCCTGGCTCCTGCAAACAAGACACCAGCTACTAGGGATTTGTTTGACAAGCTTCACAGACTCATCTGCATGCTCAGAAAGGACATACAGCACCCTTGGAAGAGTATCATCACCTCAGTGGTCTGTTCCCACAGCTATTCACCACTCCCCATCGTTCCCTCCCATGTAATATACGTACTGGAGGATTTTCTTACTTTAGGAAGCTTCCGGCATTTGTCCAGTTCAGCAAGAAAATTTGGCCACCTCTGTTTCCATCGGGCACTAGCTGCTTTTATGTACTGAAGCTATATCTAATGGAGATTTAAGAAAACGGGCCAAACACCGAGAACGGGCTCCTGAGAAACAGACCACCACGAAAGGAAGGCAAAGCACACGGTGGAGTGCGGCTCCCCAGGAGCCTGCCCCTGGCACCAGCGTGTGCCAGCAGATCGGGCAGCTTTCCTCTGCTGCGAGTTTCTGCAGATGCCACTTCGTCCGTCACACTCGGACAACACCGTCTTCACCAAACTTTTCAGCATTACTATGGAGCTCGGAAACCACTCTTAAAAGACTTCAGCGATGCAGCTACTAATTACTTGGTTTGGCGAGCCTGGATAAACAGTATTAATCTAATGCATCTGTGACTCAAACTACTCCATCCAGTGCTGTTGCACTAGAAAGGAGCCAAATGCAAAATATTAGCATCATCTTTTTTTAAATATCTGCTCAGCCTTTTGTGAGCTGCATTTTAGTATCTCAGGCAGGCACCACTTGATTTGCGAAGAGAGTTTAGAAGCACAGGAAATACGCTGATTTCCTGGCTTATTATCCCACCTGACCTCCCCTTTATTTTTCCCTTTTCTTCCTGTCCCAAACTGAGAAGGTCCCAGACGGAATTTCTAAATGAAAGCATTTGTGTCCACTGCTCCCTACAGAAAATATGTTAAGGGAGAAAGCCTGTGGGAGTACAAAGAATGGGTGAGGAGTTAAAGGCAGAACAAAAGGTATCAGTGGGAATATAGATGAAAACAGGCAGGAACCGAGAGGAACAAAGACTATGCATGAAAAAGAATAAATATTAACTGCCCTCCTATACATATATGCGCTTTCAACAGAATATGGAGCTCCTCCAACTACTTTTTACCCACTTCCTACTGAAAGAGCCAAATCTGGTTTCCAGTTTTTATGAAAAAGTAGATCAATAGCTCTTTCACAAGTAACAACTAATCTGAACCTTTTTTGGTGATGTTTCCTTAAAATGTTGTCGTAGATGTACTTCTCATTGAAAACTATATTCAGCTACTTTGCACACTTTTAATTTTCCAAAGCAAAATGAAGAGAGCGGCCATGCCCTCAGCAGTAGCAGGAGAGGCGGGTGTGCTGGCAGCGCTGATGCGCTTGCAGAGCCCAGCACCAGCCTCTGGCCTGGCATGGCCCGAAAGACTCGCAGTAGCTTTGCTCTTTCAGTTCCACCTCCTTGCGGTTTATTGCCGAGAACTTCTGCCCTGCTTAGAAACATCACCACTGTAATTTTATTGCAAATACTTAGTCTAGCAAAGTGCATTAGGATAATATTTTCCTTTTAGCTTGTTACTTGTAATGATCGTAACAGGCAATAAAATGTGTTACTAATGTTTAGCTTGGTTTAATCAACACCACACCACAGTAAAGAAACAAAAATGCTGATCGAATGATTTCGAAACAGATTCTTTGCCTCGCTATCATGTTTTTAGATCCTGCTTGCTAGTGATTTATAGCTGCATGTTCCCTGGCCTATATTAAAAGAGAGCGAGATGACTAACTACTTCAGAATCATAAAAGTAATTGGAAGACTACTTTGTAGCTTCAAGGGAAAGGTAATAAAATGGATTCTGAAAGACTCTTTCACTGGAGGGGTAGTGGTAAGGCTTTGTGTAGCAAAGTTGCATGGCACGATGGAAAAATCACGCCTTTCTTCTTTAGACAGCCACCCTGTCACCTTTTACCCAAACTCATGTAAATGTTCTGTAACTGAATAGCATATGAAGTAACAGTGTGGAAACAAATGAGATGAAACACATCATCCACAGCTCACTGTAATCACCTACAGAGCTGAAGTAGATGAATGAGGGACAGCCATACAGATTTTACTGCCGCCGGTATCTTACTTTTTTTCCTCCTCGACAGTTGCAGAGAACACATAATTACATGTAGTGATTTGCATTAGAGAGTAAATGTGCATTCCTTTCGTTATTCATTCACAGGTTAGATTAACTTTGTGTATCAAGACATACATAAAAATGTAATCATTTCATTGTCAGGAGCCTAAAGCTAACGTTAATTACAGTTTGAAACTTCGATTATTAATGCATCTTTACCTATTGAAGTGTGAAATAAGCAATAGTAGTTGGAATACACCAATTAAATTAGCTTTTGAGACCGGAATTCATAAATAGGATACTATCTTGTATTTACAGTTAAAATTGTAACACAGCATGCAAGAGCTGGAGGGTTCTGTATTGTAAGCAACAATACACCTTAACATTCATACAAAGAAGGAAAAATAATGGCCCTTTTCCATAAACCTACTGCTAAATTATAAATATACAACAAGCTTTATGTCCTGTGAAAGCAGTTGCTGTATTTATTCTATTCAGTCGACTGTTACAAAAATCAAACTCACCTTTCTCATAAATCTTGCATTAATACACGCCCCCACACTCCCTATAAAAGCAAATGGATTCTATAGCCAGAACCAAGCAAATATTGAGGACAGTTATTCAAGAACAGTGATTCAAATAATCAATACAATTTTTTTTTTTATGTTAGCTAATAACTTATTTTGTCCATTTTCTAAGTTTGTTTGTTTCACTTTGTTGAGTTGGAAAGTCAACAGTATGAAAAAGTATCACCTGATAAGTTAATATCGTAAATACTTGGTGAAGAAAATGTATATATAATTTACAGGGAAGCAGTAATGTTTTCTATATATTGTAATTGTTTAAGAACTGAGAAAAATTAATTATTAATTACTTACAAAAAGAAAGCCTTAAAACCCAAAAGATTTCAACTTCTGTAGAACAGACAATATTCCTTTCAATTGTGCCAGTTATTACGCTTTAAAAAATTTACTTTCTTCAGTTCAACCATAGAACAAAGTTCCCCTGATATCTTTTGCTCCTTGTAAATTCTCTCTCACTTTATAATCTCTAATTTTACCGAGTTAGTGACTTCCCTTTCTGTATTTCTTACAAATTATTGCTTTTTAAAATTAGTTTTTCATCAACTGTCATCTTTCTTCTTCTAGTATCTCTATTTTTCTTCAGACCACTTTTCTTCCAATATAAGGCCCCTAGGGAAGGCAGTGATTTCGAAAATGCTGCACTGAAACATACACATGCTTTTTGTGATCGTTGGAAGATCTTCCTCATCCTTCAATATAATTAAGGAACCAACCATCACACTATAAAAATGGTGGGATTTTTGACACAGGTTTGAACAAATCGCCAACTAGGGGAATGTTCTTGACAACTGGATCTTATTTTTGTTCGTGTTTTGCATTATCTTATACATGTTTGTTACAATTGGAATTGCCAAATTAGTATTAATGTGAATGAAATGAAATTTGTACTGAAGAGAAATTGCTAAAATGCCATTCCAGAAAGAAAGAGCTTCAGTGATTTATTTTTTTAAAAAACAGTATGCTGTCAAAATCAAATTTGACTTTGCTGACTCAATATCACTGAAAGCTGTGAACTCTGCACCTCAGTACACCATCAACAGCTCCTCACTAAGCATTACTTGTTTAAATTAACCAATCTACCATCAAAATCAGCAACTTAATTTGGACATCTGTCTATACAGGAGTCCATACATGATTCATTTTCACACAGTACGGAAGCTTAGAAATCTTCACCACACACATTTTAAGTTTTTTAAAAAACAGAAGAAAAAAGTGCAATAAATTACTCATTATTAGTTACAGACAGCTTTAATTACAGGTACTGACTTAGACTGAAAGAAAAAGTCTGCACAAAGTGATCTAATAAATTAGATATGAACAAGAAGCATGAAATGACAACCTGAAATTACTATCATAAAAGGAAATTGTTCTTCAAACTTTAAAGTAGATCATTAGCTTAAATTTAAACAAAGAATATATTTTTTAGTGCTTCTTAGAAAAATCACTCCTTTGAAAGCAACACCAGAAACCTTGTTATACGTAAGGGACCAAAAAGTGGGGATGACCGAACAATAATTAAGTAGCAATTAAGAGAAGGATTTTCAACATCTTTGTAAAGGCATGAGTACACAGGAGAAAAACATTTAAAGAGTGAAAATACTGTGGAAATAATTTAAACACTAGGAAAGACAATATTTAATCCAGCATAAAGTTAGTGACTTGCACTGATGATACCTTATCTCAAGAAATACCCTGATACAAAATTAACCCATCAAAAAAATTTAAGTACTTTTGACTTGAATTTATTGCTATGGAGGTTTTGGTTCACTGTGTTGTTAACCCCCAGTTTCAGCTGATGACAAGAAAAAGACAGAAGTGCTTACGGGCAATCCAAAACAGAGCTGTGGCGATAGACAGTGGGTTAGAAGGAATTAATGATACAATAGATTAGTGGACAAACTGATTAATTGGTTACTTTGTCAATATGCCGGGGATGTTAGGGGAAAACTGCTGTTAAGAGTGTCTGGGGGGAATCCATGACGGGGCCTGGAATTGGCAGGTCTGGGAAAGATCACTCACTTCGGCCTTGTAGATTCTGCTGCCCTGTTTCATCTCAAGCAGCCAAAATTCAGGATGCTAGGGTTGTTAGGATAGATAAAATTCTCAAAGAATAATAATACCTTGATGCAAGCCAGCTTCTTTTAAAAGAACATGCTAAGTCCTGTAATTGGACAGGGAAAATCCATTCAGGAGACAGATTTGTTGTTTACCTTCCTTCAGAGTTTTAAGTCCCCTGACGTCTTTCCTTGGGGCCACAGTGCCAGTGCTCTGACATGTTCTCACTGCCTTCTCCATCATTTTATGTTTCACCCCTGTCCTTCATGTAAGACACCTCTCCTGAAATAACAAAGACTCAGTGCTCATATAGCTCATGTTCCTCAGAGGCCCTGGGCTGAACCTAAATTTAGGATAACACCTTAAAGCTTTTAATAGTGTCCTGCAACTTGCTCAGAGAGGGGACCATGACCCCTCTCCCCAGCTCCGCTCACACTCTTTCCTCTTCCCTTCCTGACCCATTTCAGTGTTACTAAATCCAAATCACTGCGTTACCACCTGAGTCTCTTTGCAGCGCAGACTGGGTTGGAAATTCCCTAAATCAAGAAGCATTCGAAAGTACTTTGTGGAGATAGTTTGCCTCTTGCTGAGACAAGGCAATAGTTAGCGCAGCTTTGGAGCTTGCTGGTTTTGTCTTTTTTCTACCCTCTAGGCTGAAGGCGTTCTGCAAACCAGCCGGAGAGGTCATACAGCAGCCAGACGGAGAAGATGATATTTCACTTGCTCCACTGTAGCTGCATCTGACCATTTGGAGTTCCTGACCAAAATCAGGGACACAACCGCAGTGAAGAAACAAACAGGTCAGAGCAATCCCACTGTGGCAAACACAGATGCCAAGCTGCAAATGTTGGGGTTTCTTTAGAATATTGTGATGGCAGAGGTGACCACAACAGTCTGCATTGTGCTTCACAAGTGCAGAGAGCACAGTGCCTCTAGGTCCATCGCACCCTCTTTTGTGTAGGAGTGTCGCAAGTCAAACGGCTCTATATGTTATCTGGAATAGAAAGTCACTTAGGGATTTCTGAGTCTTCTACATGTTCACTACACTGAAAATCAGGACAAGAATTGATAACCTTCAATCCAAATCTAATTCTGCTAGAAGCTTGTTTGGATGCCCTAAGTCCAGCATTTCTGCAAGTTTTTGAAACATCTGTCACTTCTGTGTGCCATTGTACGACACCAAGAGTGAGACATTTACGTGTGACAGGGAAGGAGCAATTTGGTCGTAAACTACTAGCCTCTGCTGTTGTGTTAAGGGAACTTAATGCTACCATGACTCTTCAACAGCCAAAAAAAAAAATTCTCATCAAATAATTTTTAACAAGAACAGATTGAAAAATCTTATTTAAAACCAAATAAGGAAGAGCACAGTCATTAAATTACAGGGCTCCACCAGTCTTCTGGTAACTAAACAAACATCTTGCCATTTACTCTGTCATTTAAAATATCGCCAAAACCTCTGCTGATAGAATCCTGTAATTCAGAGTTTCTTGTATTTATTCTGTAAATCCAACAGATTATATATTTCAACTAAATTGCACCATACTGCAGAATCCATCCAAAGAAACTGTGACTGAAACAGACTTCTGTTAATTTCTAAAAACCTGCTGGAAAGTTCGTCTCACTGAACACCTGCACTGTTATTTCTGTATTTGTTCTGACTCATTATTAACTCAACTTTGCAAGGAAAAACACACAGAAGCAATAAGATATTTCAAGCTGCTAGATTCTGACGGAATATCTAATTACAATAATCTTCAGAGGAAAATTTCAGAATTCATCTCATCACCAATCTGACACTGTATCTTACCCAACATGCAGTAACTTTATGCTAGGAAAGTGTCTGTTCTTTGCAATTTTTGATGGGACCATATAAAATTAACCATGTAGTTAATTTTATCACCATAAAATTTAAAGGATAATGAAAATATTATTAATTATTTGAGCTTATAAATTCATCACAGTATTCAGTAGATCAGTGGCTTTGTACATTCTTATTTACTGTAAAGCAGTGGGAAACTCAGTTTACTATAGTGATTCTTATGTAGTTATGGTTTGATTTAGAAGGGTGTGCTATGCATAATGATTCACAGAGGTTCTCAAATAATTGTTTAGCAGATGACGTACCAACACTACACGCTTGAGGGCTTTGGGTTGTTGGGTTTTTCCTGTTTTTTAATTCATGACATGCCCACTTTCTTTGCTAGGATCCTGACTAACTTTGTGAATCCTCTTCCTTCTTTAGTACAGAAACAAACTTGATTTCAAATTGTAGATGTTAAATTAGTAAAAACAGCACTTACAGACCCTTCTCAAAATGTCTATTAATAGATATTTATACAAATGTGCATGGAGCAGAAAGAAATAAAGAGAAGATGAAGAATTCAACAGCATCAGTAAGTGCCTATAAAAACATTTTCTACAATACCTATACATTTTTCTGTTTTTCAGAATTAGCTGGCAAAATAAAACACTGAGATTGACCCTCAAGTGAAAGCAGCATCGAAGACATTTTATTCTCTGTTATCATCCCAATATTCCAATGACAGGTCAAAATTGGAAACGTATATTTAGAGATATTTAGCAGAGAGAAAGCTGCACAGGGTCCAGATAGAGCCATAGCAATAGTGTGCTATTACACAAGAAACTCTTGACTTGGTAGGTTTATAGCTTTGCCATTATTAGGACTTATTTCTTCACAGTTACAACTGCAGATAAAATAATATTGCTCCTAGTTATGCTAATATTCCTAATTGTACTTTTTTTGCTGTATTTAACTCCTTGTATTAAGAAGAAAGACAAAGCAAACCTGTCATCTAGCAACAGATCTAAGGAAAAGACTGATTTTTCATACTGCAAAAGATTAATACAGTTCTTTTAAAAACACCACCAGCAAAAAAGTGTCCCATAAACACACATATTTGTATTGGAATATTCCAGTAATGAAACGTCTTTCTTAATGAAAGAGAAACAACTACGTCTTTATGACAGCTCACACGTTTCAGTAATTGACAATTCCCCTCAAAAAATTCCTATAACCCTTTAAAGAAACAGATAAATATTTTTCAGTCCTCTCCTACACTGATCCAGCTCAGGTTAAATATATTAAATATATCTTGACCTGAAGGCGTTAACTTTTCTCAGGCTTTGACCTAACTTTGAAAATTATTTCTGCCTCACGGATCACTGGTATGGCTGTAACCCTGGCTGAACACAAAAGCTTACGGTCAGTGATTTCTGTGTACGGTGATTTCAAGTTGTGAAATCTTGAACACAAAGCTGCTAAGGTATGTCCCTAGGCTTAGGAATCATGATCATTCAGGTTAAATCTTTAAAACTTTGCCACACCTGAGGTGCATTTAAGCCTCATTTCCTCCAGGTCTCTTGCTCAACCAGACCCTTCTTTTCCTCTTAACTCCCAACTTATTGTCTTTTCAAGCCTCAATCAATTTTATGATCCTTTTCATCTTTGCCGCCTGCTCAGAGCAATTCCTTTTCATCCCCTACTATCTCATTCGTCAAGTTTCATTCCTTTTGCCAAGGACTTTGTTAAGTCTGGCAGTTCCCTCCTTTGAGCCAACCATGCTGATTGAGTAAAGCTACAGTGGAAGTAACAAAATATTTTCCCTGCCTTTAGGGAGTTCTAGTTTCCAAGGCAGTCAATGTTCATGAGAGTAAACTCAACCTTTAAAACACCTTTTTTTGGAAAGCGAGTATTCAAAAGGACTGCCGAATCTCAGGGGGTCAAGCTTAAGTAGCAGGAATGCACGTGCTGCATAAAACTCTTGGTTTGGAAAACCAATTTCAGATTAAGTTAAAAAAATTAACCAGAACACGACTGCTTTCTATTTCTAAAGATCTTTAAAACACTACAGAGAAATGCATATAGTGTTCCAGCATTTATTTGATGACCTGAAAGCATAATGCTACTCTCAGAGGACTGTACGGGTCTCAGTAGATTTTCAGTCGAGCAAGTTTGTGAATCACGTGCTTATGCTCTGCCTGATGCAGGTCAGGGCCATTCACTCGCTTTTCTAAGTGCTGAAGTGATTCATTAAATTTTGGAAGAAGAAACACTCTATGGCCAGCTTTTACAGCGGCAGGCAATGCCTGCTATTTCACTGCATATTTTACATCCACTCATTGCTGAACAACTCAGTCACAATCCAAAGCCATTACACTCTTAACAACCTGCTGTTAAGTGTAGCAACAAGGTATCTCGTGAAGACTCAGCACTGTCTGAAGTCACGACCAATTTTTTAAAACTACAATTAAGATGGAAACGCAATGACACTAATGGCTGAATAGAAAAATCAATGAGTGCCTCTCCATTTTGGGCTGAATTTTAACAAATAAAGAGGAACTTAATCTTCTGTAAACTAGCCTATCAGGGAAATGAAAACACATTCTTGAACTCTAATGCCTTCACCAAGCCTAGCCTGAGTCACCCCACTGATATTTTCAGGAGCTGCTGGATGATAGATAGATTCTCTCAGCAGCTCTGAAGTTGTCTGGATGCCAGAAACCTGGTGGCCAGCTGCCGCGTTGAACTTTCGAAGGGTCAGATTGCAGTGGCCCAGACTGGTAAAGTGCAGAGAGGAATAATGTAAGAGTAAAGCTTCAGGTTCGGATGAATTTTTTCTTTCCATGCCTTCTCCTGGGCACACAACACGACTTACCACTCGCAGACCCTTTGAGCTCATGAAGGTTCACAAAGTGTGAAGGAAGGAAGTTAGGAAAGTCAAGACTTGTTTCCTACCTGTGTTTTCACAAAATGCAAGGATGTGCATTAAAGACATTCATACATATTTCATTATAGGCAGAAGATGAATCTCTAATTAACAGATATGTTTCTGTTAGTAGCCATTACACATGACCACAGACCTGAATTAGTTTTTTTCACTACTGGACTCTGCTCAAAAAAGCATGTTTAAAATGGGGAGGAAAGATAAAAAATATTAGAATGAATTAATGTTCAATAACCTGACCTTCCAATATACTCAAATTATGAAAAAGAAAAGCAGGAGATACTTTCTGAAGTTAAACCCACCCAGATGAGAAGATTCCTAGTAGGAGAGAGCTCTTCAATTTAGAAAACAAAGTAGAAATTCAAACTTTAGATTTCAGGTGGAAGATGAGCCAGCTGTCACGTAGAAGTAATCAGAATAGGCAGAATGTCTTTCAAAAAAACCACACCAACACAACAAGAAGAAACTCCTGTAATTCAGCTACATGCTATAATTCTGCTCCTTTACTCAGTGACATTCTTCCTCCTTTGTATGTATAAATACATACACCTTACTGACAACAGCTCATTAAGGTCTAAAATACCTATGCTTCAGAGACAGGTTTTAAGACACAATATCAAGGCAAGATATGGTATACAGTTTTGTCGTAATCTTATTCAATCACTGACACTGTAAAGTGATAAGTTTTTAATTATTTGAGGTATTGTTTGCAAATTCTCACTATCCACATGCATCTAACTCTTTTGTGAGTACTACTAAATCCTTGGCTTCAAGGATAACTTCTTTACAAAACTACATCTTTTTTAACTCCTGTTAATGTGTTAGCTCTGTACTGGTCCTATTAGGAAGCAATATCCTCAAGACAGAAAATTCAGGGTTCAAAAATTCAGTGACGATTAAAAAATCACATTAAACTATTACGTATGGCCACGAGTTAGCATCAAGTGACTGTCGAATCTTTTTTCTTTTTGTTTCAGCAGAAATTCAGAACATTCCCCCTTCATTCATGATTTAGCCTTCTTTAGTTACGTACACCACCATCTTGATAACAGCAATAAATGATAAATGGGTCTAAAACATGTATTCAAAAATTGAATTCCATCCAAATTGCCCAGTCTTCGCTCTAAATGCCACTGAGAATCAGTACAAGTGATAAAATCTTAAGTGAGTACCATCAATTAGATGCAGTTATAATGAAATAAGCTGTATCATAATGTAATCTGAGCAGTGCAAACCTCTGAGGATGAAGTCTCAAACAAGAAAATGGTGCTGGAAAAGATTTCTAGGAGAAACTAGATGAAGCTCTCTCAGTACTTTCACCTGAAATGAGGACATACAAGCCCATTTTAATTTATAGTAAAACTCTTCTAGCTTCTCCACCTTCTTCCCTCATGAAACACCTGCAAATGAAAGTGCACGTAGAGCAAACTGAATTGGACTCAATTCTGACTACAAAAGAGAAAATCTTCTAGGAAAGAGATGAAGTATTGTTTTCTTTAAGCTCTGTGTTACGCTGCTTCTGTAAGAGAATGACTCCAAGGAAGGGGTGCAGCTGTTTGAATATTAGAGGGCATAATGAATAGATTTTATTCCATTTGTAAACCACACTGGATCACTGACAGGAAATAAAACGAAAAAGTGGAAATCTTCTCAGAGCACTGATGTGGCCCCAGAAGATTTCCTTCCCCATATTTGTTGCTTTGGGTTATGTCAGTTTGTTTTATAGCTGCAGTAATTTTAAATGCATTTTCCTCTCTGGTGAGATGCACTCTTTCAACTTTCCTTGAGGGAAGCTTGAGGCACTGATTTATGGTCAGATATGTTCACACATATCTGACCATAAAACACACCGTACTTTAGTATTTACTGCTAGAAGATAGACAATATTCCAGATTCAGTGTCTGAGTTATATTAGTCATCTTGCTGTATGCAGGTACCATAACATTCTGTTAAAAATAAAAAAGACCTGGTTTATTAAATTATTTCTAAAGGTTTTGCAAATGTAGCATGTCAACCTTCATTAATGGTAAAGGGAGACCTGTAATATCCTGATTTTACTTATAAAGGAATCTTAAGTCTGTAATTTTCAACCAACCCCTTGATAAAAGATGGAGGCTGGAAGTATTTGAAATTTCCATTATCAGATTTAAAACCGGTTTTTTCTCCTTGTAGCGTCTAGAAATTGGATAATACTGTTAAAGAGTCAGAAATGCGTAGAAGAGGGAATCATCCATGCAGTACATTCAAAATTTGTTCTGCCTACGATTTCTAGTTAGAAACAAATGTAATTAAAAGTGCAGGCAGCCCACTTGTTAGGCTGCCTCAGTGCTCAGGTTGTGGGCTTCTGGGGTTGTGAAAGAACTGGATGACAGGCACAGCAGGGACCTGCCAGGTTTCTGTACTCCTGGCTCCTTCGGTAGCCTTCCCCTGTAGGCAGTGAGGCCGGGCTGGCAGAGCCAGCCTCCCCAGCATCCTGACCAGAGGACAGGTGAAGAGTCGGGTATTCACATGAAAACCTATTCAGTTGGACTGTGCCTACAATCTGTCCTCATCCAAATAAAGCACCCATGCAACACACCACGGTTCCAAGAAGTCACTCCCCATGGTTTCAACAGTCAGTGTTCAGAGGGAATTTCCACATAGATCTCCAGACATACCTCGTATAGATCTCCTTCTATTCCACAGCAAAGGTCACTAACACACAGCAGCGCAACAGTGTCAGCGTGGCATTGCCTCTTGGTGCATGCACATAAGAAATAATATTTGAATTGAAGCTGTATTGATGCAGAAATTTCTGAGCCAACATGAACTCTCAGTAACATCTAAACCTCCACCTTAATTTAAACTTGAGCAAGAAAGAGTGCCAGAAATGTTCACTTTTATTATAAGCAGAGTTGAGTTTCTTTTTTAGGCAGGTTTCTTGCTCCACTGATATTCCTTCTTCTCACAAACATAGGGACATGTATGAGAAAAAGAGCAATTTTGCCCTGTCTGCAACAGTTCATAGGAAAAATGGGTGAAAAGAAATCCATCCCATGATTACTCTGCATTTACAATATGAACATGGACTGGGTGACTGCCATTCTTGGTCAGTGGAAGTATAGAAGTAAATTATTTTCTTTGAATTCTATTTGTTATTTATTGTATTAATATTTGAATAACTAAGAAACACAGGCTCACTCATGCAACATGACTAGAAAGAATGAAAAATTGCACTGCCTGTGTAATTACTTACCCAAATTTCAAATACCAAACCCTAGATGTGCTGTATAATCCAGACTTGTAGCTTCTATGGGAAAATAACAAGCCAATAATGCAGCATGAGAACTTGAATATTACGAAAAAAGTATAAAAAATTAGAAAACCCTACAATTTTTTTTTCTATTAATAAGATCCCAATAATATCAGCTGTATAAAAGCTCACGGGCTATACAGGAGATTTTCACAAAATCAAGGAAAGAACACCAGACTCTCGTAAGAATGATCTGAAGGGTCAGTCCCTGCCCCTTTCTGTCGTAAGATTATAAAACCAATACTTCTGATTACAATACCTAAAAGAAAGAGGTAATGTGTCCAGAACACCAAATTCAACATCTCTAATTATCTAAAAGTTTTCAGTTCTGTTGTATTCTTTTGAGAAGCATTATTGAAAATCTATCTGACAGAAAATGTTCACAAAACACCATTTTCCTACTGCAAAACTGCTTTCCAAACCAGCTGTAGTGTCTTCTTTCATTATCAATAGTTGGTCTGTCAGATGGCAACAGTCATAGATGTCAGTGATGCAAAGTGCTGTTTCTAACAGAAAGACAGACGAGATATTTTCCTCAATGACCGCAGGTAGTTAGAAAGTTGTCATCTGACTTCAGCGGTATGGCTGTGTCTAGACTGATAATTAGGGTTCCCCTTTAGGCTTCTTGCTTGGAAACAGGCTCTTTCTGTAGGAATCAGTCTACAGAATATTTGCCCTTTCTTTCATTCTTGCCATCGTTAAGGGACATTAGGAAGAAGAAAGAAATACGAACTACAAAAGGTCCAAAAGTTATTGGGGGATATTGTACAGACAACCAAAGGCACGTCTTGCTTGTGATCTTAAGGTCAAATCCTGACCATCCATAGAGGTATAGGCACGTTCCCCGATTCCTCTTAAGCTTACAGGTATTATCTGTGAGAAGAACAACTACTCCCAGCAGTTAAAAGTTGCAATAAGACCGCATACTTCATGCAAAATAAATACTGCCTGAACTCCTACTACTTCACTCTGCATGTGCATTTAACTGCCCCGCTAGCTCCATGCGCTGAGAAATAATCACCTACGATTCAAACTTCTCCTCAAGTACAGTCAAGGTGACTGAGAGCTAATTCCGGCACCAATAGCTGCTTAATGTTAAGGGATGTCAACAGCGTTCTTAAACAAACAAACAAAAAAAAAACAAAAACAAAAAACCCAAAAAACAAACACAGAAAGAAAGAAACTGGAAAGGAACCACTTAGAAATTAACTTCTTTAAAAAACAATTTTTTTTGTATAAAATAAATACCTAGATAACTACTAAAACTACTAAAACCTCAGAGACAGAGTAAGGCAGTAATTTGAACAGGTACGATGGGTTGCCATTTCTCTGCTTCCCTCAGCACACGTGTGTCCTGGCAAAGCCTACACACTTGTGCAACAAATTCCTGATCCTCCTCAAATTATCAGGCACGCAAACGACAAAAGTGCATACAAAGTAATTATTACTATTATTACTTGGATAAATAACTGACCTATGCAGGAGAGGAGACAGATCAGAATTCCAGAGCAGAATCTGGGGGCGTTGGAATGTGGGGCACGCTTTAAACAGCCTGACCTGAGCAGAACGCAGGTCCTGTGTTCTTGTATGGAGCCGTCTGTAACAGCTGCAGCACTCCTGACACTATTAGATATAAAATGGATTTTTAACAGCAAATTCCTGCTTTGCCAAACAGCGGAAATTATGTTTAGAGATTCTGAAATTAAGATTTGACTCAAACAGCCACCAAGTTGGGCCAGACTCATTTAGGTAAAAATTTTTTGTCTGAAGAGCCGTTCCTCAATATGCCTTGTTTATCACACGATACTTATCATTCCCTTTTCTTACATTACAGCTATTAAGGTATGGGATTCACTATGTCTGAGCTTTTACATATAAAAGTACCTCATAATTTGATATCTAATTTTGATATCTAAAACATACTTAGTCAAATCTAGACATCACGCTGACATTTATGCAATTGCCTGCTTTGTTTAGCCTCCAATCCATTAATGGAAAATCTTCTTAATATTTTGAATTGCACCTCCCTCATTCCTCCAAGACTTAAAAATGCTCTTTCTTAACCATGAAGTTGATGGAATTTTATAGAATACTTGATTGAGATATGGCTTTAATTTATTCCACTCCGCCATTACGTTAACAAGAGCAGTGTAAGACAAGCGGAACAGTTTGTATCACTTATGCAAGAAACCATTATGGCAGCTAGTGCTTGGGCTGCCACAGAAAGCTTCATTAACAAGATAGCTGGGTAGCGGCACTAATAAACAGCCTTTTTTGTATTGTTCATTACCTTTTAAAGGAACCCTCAAGAAAAAACTTACCCCTTAAATTTCAGATTGAAGAAAATACCAAGGGAGCCTTTTCAGCTCATTTGAAGTCTGAAGGCTATCGTACCCATTTTTTAAAGCTGATCAAAATTCAGTCTGCTGTTTGTTACTAAATTATGTATCTCTGAAGCATAAATGTGTTAGCTTTAGAAAGTTACAAATTAGTGTATTTCCATACGGCTTGGGAGAATATAATTTTAAGCATTTTGTTTTGGGTAGGAAAAATATTGCTTGCATTATAACACAGGGGAGCTGTCAGTATACGTGGCCAGACAGTTTCTTTGGCAGTAAGATTCTCAGCGTTAGCAGTACGTTACCTAGTATTAGTAACAGTATTTCATGTAATGTCTGATATTATTTTTTATAAAAATATAGGGTTTTTTCATTGAATTGGTTTTATGAAGACATTTGATTTTAATGTAGTATCTTTTTATTCTATAAGAAACTACTTTGACCCAGCCTATGGTTTTGCTATACATCTACTTGATTCTCTAAAACTACAAAGTCTCTGCATCTGTAACAGAATATTCTCCTACTGGTTTATCTTATAGTGACAATTTGGTTACACTTCCTAAACTGTTCAAGCAGAACTCATGACTCCTGAAAAATGCCATCAATAAAAGAAATTAGGGCCAACTGTTACTGTAATCAGGGAACCTTGCCATGGATCGCAGTGGCTTTAGGATCAGGACTTATGGCAGGAGATAAGAACAAAACGAATTGAAATGGACAACACCAATGGAAAAAAAAAATAAAAGCAAAAAAAAAAACCTAAAGGGAAAAAGAAGGAATTAAAAAAGTTAAATCAGGAAAAGAAGAATAAAAGTCAGAGGAGGAATAATACTGGATAACAACTGCATTAGGTTAGAAAATAATATTTGCCAAAGGAAAGAAAGCTAACAGAAAAAAGTATGAACTAAAAGGCAATTCACCTCCTCAAGCATATATATGTTATCAGGCTAAACAACAAAATCCCAGGAAATATCACAGAATTTAATTTCTAGCTTCCACTGCCGTGCAAGGAAATAATGACTTCCAACTGGAGTAAAAAAGGAACATTAGAGACTAGACCACAGTTTTTATGGTATTACTATTTATTTGCACTAATGACTACAATATTAGAATCCATCCCCTTTTTGACACCTGCAATATTGTTTTACTCACAACCTTTTTGTGTCATAGCTGTTGTTCTAGAGGCTGGATATGTTTTCCCTTTTTTATCTACAGGATATAAAGGAGTAATGTGATTTAAGCAATTAGTAGCTGTGTAGATAGAGGATTATTGATGATGACGATCAGAACTCAGGGTTTTAACAATAAATCTACTGAGCGAGCAAACAAAAGACTTTCTTGAAGAAGAAAAGAGAGACCCTGAAAATCTGAAGGAGTAGGAAAAACTATGAATACCTTTGCATTTATCCTTCTCTGTCCATGGAATGTAAGTGTGCTAGTAAGTATGATGGCTGATTTTTATTTCCGACATGACAATTGCAGCTCTATTCAAAATATAAGAACAACAACAAAATCAATGACAAGGATATTTTTGTTCCTTTTTGTTTTAAGAACTCTTTTTGTGTCACAACTTCAGCTTCTTTGAAACCATTTTCTAGCGAAAACTATTTAAAACTGCAATCAGGCTGTCTTTGCAGACTTTCATCTTGCTAGCCAGACAGGCAGAGTGACCTTGCATCTTCTTTTCTGCTAGAATATTATTTCATTTGGAAAAGTGAAACAGGTAAAGCTTTGTTTCTTGCTTCTCTTGCCTATTTTTTTTAAGCAATTTGATGCTTTTAAGCAATTTCTAAGCTTTCACTTGGTAGTGTTGCAGGGAAATGCTTAAGTGTAGCATTTGAAGTACGGTTTTTTTTTTTGTCACAAATGGCACCAATGCCATGTCACATTTTCTTGCTGGTCCAAAGTCTACAGCAGTTATGAGGAAGGTGGCAGTTCACATGGGTTCTATCTCCATGGTAACTTGTTTACAAGGACTGAAATACATGCTGAAAATTCAAGGTTAGCTTTCCCTTTGTTCCTGTTTTGATGTTTTTGGCAATATGAATAATGTGGGCATAATCCTAGATTCAAACAGCTTCATGGCAGACTGAGTCGAAACAAAACTCTACACAAAATGTGCTTTCATCACCCCCATTAGAAAAACAGAATTCAAAAGGCTGCTTAATCAGACCCATCAGTTGCCTCGTCCTTTCATACTCCAGAACAACCGTCCTTATTCTGCATTTCAGCTTTGTATCTCGAGGAATGAGACTGTCTAAAGATTTCTATTTTTCCAAGGTGATAACTCAGGCTATGCGTGCGTCTACGTTGCATCCATATCAGAGCCTAAAGAACCGGCTTTGTCTAAAATCATTTCAGATGTAGAAACGAACAGGCACCTTTTCAGAACTTAAGCTGAATCACATGATGGGAGTCTTTTGTACTCTAAAACTCAAACGTAATAATAGCAACACACTGCAATTCTGTAACCTCTTATAATAATGCCCTCGTAAATGTTTAGAAGGATTCGGCATCCCTCACTCAGAGAAAACAATGACTGCAAGAGTACCCCCTGGAAAAGCTAGCAAGGACTGAGGTGACCTTGCTATCTCGTGTGATTAGTTTAGGTATGCTTGGAATTCCTCAGCATTCATTTAATGAAATGTTTGAAAGAAACACCTTTTAAAAAAGTTTAAATCTACTGAGCTATTTTTTCTTCTGAGAAGATTAAATATAAAGAAGATAATTTACGTATTAATAAGACACCCTCTAGTTTGGGCTTATCTAACTTGCAGTAAATAACTTTGATTTTTACTGAGCAGCTAATATGCTTGCTTACTAGATATTTTCCCAAACAGAACTTAAAAAAACAATCAGCAGAAAATGCATGTACCCCTTTTAATGGCACAGAATGCAACATGCCTTATTACGATAAAAGGTTTGGGGGACTTTTGCCAAAGTTCCTTTGCAGTGCCTTTTTTTAAAAAAAAAAAAAAAATCACCTTACATCTCCTTCCTATTCATTAAAACCGGAGATTCCTATCACTCCCTTTTTGTTAGAACAGAAATGCTATAAAAATGGATAGATAAAATTCACCTTTTGAACAAGGCAGTTATTTTATAGCTGCTCAATCTGATACACAGTGCCTAGTCTTGATGTACTCATTAGACAAACAGTTAAAAGTGGCCAAACTGGTGGATAGATCAAATTCTGCAGGATTTGGGACTAAAGCTACTGAAATGAGGAAAGACATTAAGAATTCAGCCACTACATTACGATCTCTATCTGAAACAGAATATTCTGTGTGTTCACAGCTACACATGCAGAGCTCAACTGTGGCGGTGGAAAGAAAGGGAAAAAGATAGATTTTCATTTAGTTCCAGGTTTGAGAAAAGCAAAAATCCTTTAGAACCATTACTGTTCAGTTTTAGCCTCAACTAGAAGTTTTGTTAGTACAACAAATATTCTTAGCTTATATTAATAAAAACGCTTACATCACTTTTCTAAGCAAGACAAACGCATTTGGGAAAGAACAGTATGGAAATATCTATATTATGGGGTTTGCTAGTACAAAATTAATACCAATTACAAAAATCAATGTAAGATTGAAAAAATTGTGAAATTGTTCTGCAAATTGTTTTTAGTAAAGCTTTCAATCGTCTACTGACTAGCTTTACCTAATGCAATACTTTGTAATTGTACTATATTAGAAAAACTAAGCATTTTTATTAAATTAGCGTCCATCAGCTGTTCATCAGATACTTAATGGATAAGTAGGACACTTCACTTTTTCCTGGTTGGCTCTTCTAAATGAAAAACTGATGGTTTTGCTCTGTAAAGAAATTCTTATAATGTGTGTTTACCTCTTGCTCCCATGGCCATATGTCTTGAAACATTGCTCGTAGCATGGTTCTAAACTGACACAGAGTCTGTTGGGTACCTCTGCCACTCCCGAGCAAGCAACCTGCACACAGCGTGACTTGCCACTTGGGCTAGCAAGAGTGACTTGGACAGGTATTTTATAGCAACAATATAAGTATAAAAGCAAACATGCTTTCATCCTTCCTTTTTAAATGTCTTTACAACTTTAATGAAGCTCATCAAGAGCTGGATAATGTACAGATTGTTTGCTAACAAAAGAATTTAAAATAAGCACCTTTTTCCTAATTCAGCTTTCCTTTTATATTTACAATTCTGTATGGCACGACTGAAATGTGCCATAAAGTGCTGCAGAATTTCTTCATCTGTGAGAAGTTGCTATCCCTGGTTGTATATTAGTTTTTGTATTGCAAAGAAATCATAAGATTCAAAGCTTTTTAGTTGAAGTGCAAACAAAACAGTGAAAGAAAATAGCTTTTGGTCCCCTGATGCAGTGCCTGACAGCTGACTCGGCATAGCACAATGAACAAGACATGCATCGCTTGAGAAGAGACAGAAAATGTCAGTTGGGGCTATTCATATAGTGAATAGGATGTGATAACCTTTAAATACATATAAACAATGTGTCCTCACATACTGTGCTTTGCTGTTCTCTTCAGAAAGATATTGTCCAACAGTTCTACATATGGTACAGAAAGGAATATGCCTTCCCATTGAAAGTTAATGATCTTTCTCAAACATAGAAATAAAGCTTTCTAAAAATGTAGTTATAGTTATAACGGCAAGTGGAGGTAGTCAGAATTATGATTATTTATGTGGTCTGAGCATCAGATTAATATAATTCCAATCTAAATCCACAATAATCTTAAATTACAGAAGCAAATTCCAATATGTACACACAAACCGATGACATTGCACAGATCACCCCTTAATGGAGGAAAACCAATCCCATAATCTCTAATTGATTTACAAGGTTAATGACTGAGAAAAATTTCCAGGGAAACATTCTAGATTTGGCCCTGAAACTGTGCCTGGGGCTAGAAACCCATCAGTCATGTTATCTGTATCTGGAATATTCACGGTCACTTATAAAGGAGCCGTGATAGAATTTGTGTATGTAGCAAACCCCTCCTAATGGCCATGAAAATCTGTGCTTATCACTGTTTAATAAAGCTGTGACTAATTTAGGATATCAGGATTATTATTTTAATCCTTAAACATATATAGACACTGATTTTGCGAAAAATGTATATTTTTGTACCTTCAGATAACAGGCTAGTGCCTTCTGTAGGAAGAGTCCTTCCGACTCCCATCAATCATTTGTTATGCCTGGGGAAGATTACGCTGTGTTTTCATTTCCAGCATAATCATTTGGAAGAGCTACATAAGGTTGGGGATACCACAGTTTGAGGAAAAAATGTAGTATTTTAAATAGTTGCAGCTAAAAAAAGTCTGCAAAGATGACAAAGTGATGGTATTTCCTCTGGGAAAAAAGGGTAAAGTGATTGATTCACAGCAAACAGCATGGAATTTTGGTGCTTAAGAATATAGTAATGTAAACGTCTGGATCCACACACACATATTTAAATAAAGCAGCAATAAGATTATGAGTAGCTAAAATTAAACCACTGAAATGAAAATAAACAATATTTGGAGGCTATTGACTCTGTTGAGTAGTATTGGTTCATTGACTATTTTACACATGAATCCATTGAAGATAAGTCACAAGGTGAGCTGATAAACTGCTCATTACATTTACACTTATTTTGCATAAATTCAAAGATCTGGTGCAAAAATAAACGAATGAAAGAGGAACCTTGGTCATCAAGTCCAATTCCAGACTGTTTTAGATATTCACATTAGATAAGAACATGCACAAATTTCTCGAGGTTCATCACAAAACTAGTCTGTTATCCCCACTACTGCACCTGAAAGACTCTTCCAGAAACTACCATTCTTATGGCCAGAAATCTTCTAATCTCTGCCCTGCTGTTCTCCAAGTCTGATGATAACTATGTGCCACTATGCCATCATCATCCTTCTGCTTAAACAGTTCTTTCCCATTCACTGCGTTTCTTTCCTCAATACATTTATGGATAGGAAATCACCCTCCATCTGAGCCTCCCTTATGTTACTTGAAGCAAACCAAGTTCATCCTGTTTGCTGTGGTACTGTAAGATTCCCACTCCTCAGGTCATTCTAATAACCCACCTCATGTATTTGACAGTCCCTCTGCACTCTGCCTGCGAGTTATTTGCTGCCTGTAATTGTTGCAGTATTTCAGAACTCTGAGCACATTCAAGTAACTGCTTTTTTACGCCTCTCTTTTTTTGAAGAACCAGATAGAAAATATTATCTGTTTCTTATAAAATGTGACATATCTATTCCCGTAATGGTGATGACTGATGTTGTAAAAATAATTGCTTTTTCGGTTTGGTGGCTAAGCCAAAATATATTAAAAAATTCAAGCAGAAATAGTTCCTGCCCAAGTTTTTTGCTAAAGCATGAAATAATTTGTTTCCTTCCAAAACAGCAGCAGGAGGTAATCCACACCATTTTCCCTGGTAAACTAATCTTTACTAACATGACCTGGGTTTAATTCCCTTGCTTTGACACCTCCCAAAAGAGTGCTCTGATAACCATGTTTCTGGAAGGGGCGAACACTAGCTTCATCCAAGAGAGGTACATGGGAGAGCTTCACAGCTGAAGAGTTATGCCTTCTTTTTGTAATGCAAGACAACGTTCACTACTCAGCTCACCTCCCTACTATCTAAGTCAGCCTTTGTAGTTTGGGTTGGCAGGTTGTCTCTCATTCCTTCCTGACAGACCTGTTCCACCTGATGTGGAATACTTACACTGGCACTGCGCCGACAGGAGGGAGGGAGCCCATTTTCTGAAAATTTCACCAACCTTAGATGTAAGTTCAGATTCATCCCCTGGCTGAGTCAGAGACTGTGAATGTTGCCCTTGAAAGGGCAACAAAAAAAATATTACTGTTTTGCTTTGGCAAATTTACATATAGGTCTTGTCCAATCACGTATACATTTAAAAACTACTACTAATAATTAATTTATACACACACATATATATGTACCCACACATATATATTCTTGCCTCTGGTGGGTGACTATCTCTAGCACACACTATTCACCAAAGGTAGGCTTCTCAATGCAATTATTTCAAAGTGGTGACGGATTCACATATCTCACATAGTTTTGCACTCAAATTAAGGGATAAGTTTAAGTTTTGGCTTTCACCTTGGAAAACAAGAAATGTAAAGCACTCTTCACGCAATCTACTTATTTCTGATTGAGGAAAAAAAAGTCTGACAGTATTTTTTTTCATCTGTAAAGGAAGTATGACAACATCTTTCTTATTTAAATAAGCTTTTACCAAAGTTGACAATTCTAAGTAACTTAGATTAGGCAACCGAATCCTTACTTGCAGAGGGAGACATGGCATACAACACTTAAGCAGGGCTAAGACTTTCAAATCTATCTCAGACTTTCAAATCTATAGGATTAAGCAATACAGTTGACATTTAGCCTGATGATTCAAGGAAACTGTATAGATCAACTCTTTCCAACATTTTGGCAATTACAGCTTTATTTTAGAAAATTGGCAGGGTTTCACAAATCACTAGAATCAGCACTTGACTTTCCTTTCCCAGCCCTTGGCCGCTCCCTTCCTGGGGCTGCGACTATCTCCTTCTCCTCTTTAGCTCTTCAGCTCCTCCTGTCTGCTCCCAGGCTGGATCCATCACCACTGTGGAACTGGCAGTATGGTTTTAGCACTGATTTAAGCCACACAGCCTCCAAAAGCATTCGTCCTGCTGTCCTATCTTTCCTCCCTTCCTGTACTAGCACTCCAAATGGCTCTGAAACTTGCTGGGTGAGAGATCTTACAGTGCTCAAAACTAATTTTTTTTGGTGGGGGGCGGGGGGAGTTGGCTTTCACCTTATTAGCGTGCAGATCCATATGAGCAGCTGCATGAGCAAGTCTACCAGTGCAGGATTAATGGCCAGAAAGCCTGCCTGGGCAAGTGCCCTTTCAGTGGGGGGGCACAGATGGGCTCTAATGGGTTGCAAAACTGCACCCTGAACTAAGCAGGTTTGGCGTGCTCTGCTCAGCTTTGCCTCCCCCGTGCCTCCAGTGCCAGCCCCCCTACCACAGATCCAGCACAGCTCCGGCTGAGTTTGACGGAGATCCATGCCTTCCACTGAGGCACCACAGAGAGGTGGCCCTCTTCTCGGTCCCACCTCTGCTTCACATCAAAACCAACAAACAAACTGAAGCCTCCTCCTGTTCCCTCTCCAAGGGCATGAGAGGCAGCAGAGCCCCTGTGCATAGGTGGCAAGGGCACAGCCACAGCCTGATGGCCAGAACAAGGATCAAACAGGATGACCCTCCTCTCAACACGTACATCTATTTGTGTGTGTTTGTGTGCACACAGGTATATACACAATTATATTGTATAGAAATATACACACACATCTAGAGATGGAAAATACACAAATTCATTACCCAAATGTTTTCATTAAGAGTTCAGGGTATAGAAAGATGATAAATTGCCAAGATTTCTATTAAAATAGCACGTATTCTGCTCTCTTCAGTCTGCTGTTTTCACAGATTTGAAGATTTAATGGCACCCAATATGACCCCCAATTTTCAATATTCAATGTCCTGTCTTGCTCCTGTTTAAGTCAGTGGGAGTTTTGCTGTTATCTCCAGAGGAACAGGGGTGAGCATGTGGTTAGTATGGCATTTGCACAATATTAAAATAACCTCTCACAATTGGAACACTTTGCCATAGTTAATTAAATATATGAATGACTTGTTTGAACAATCTTCTGTTTGCATTCTGGATCGTAGCCATACAATCTGCCGATGGTGCCAGGGTTATCTCTGCTTCTGCTTAGACTTTCTCTGGTTTGTTCTGCTTACTGTGGTTTGTTAAGCATATGTTCTTGCGAGTGTTTCTAACCCCAACCTCCACTTTTTTTTATACTTCTATAAACTGAAAGTGACAAGCCATTTGTTTACTGTAGTTCTAAATTAATTAGGATTCTCTAAGGCGTATTTCATACTGTTTGCCGCAGATCCAGTTTGCTGAGCACTGTAGTAGCACTTTGCACCTTACACACCTAATTTTTTAAAGGATCTCAGAATATTTTGTTATAGAAAAAAATGATATTCTAACAGATGGAGATACAGATACACAGAGAGATGAAGTACTAATGCACAGCAATTCAGTGACACAACTAAGAATAGAAGCTTGAATGTCTATATTCCTAACTGTTGAGTTATTACTACAATGATGATGCCTCATGCTTAGTCTCATGCCCCTAAGCACATCTTCTTGCTATAGCAGAGATTCCTCCACATCAATAAGATTTAAAATAGAAGATACCGAGATTCTTACTTTGTTCATTCCTTTCTTTCAAACTCAGCTCATTTGCCATTGTATTAACAAGATTTGCACAGGAGAACACAATACAAGATCTATTTTGCAGTGGTTAGATCCGTACGACACTGAACTCCAATAATTAAACTGTTCAGCTTGTTGGACTCCCACATCCAGAAACATAATGCTATTGCTCGCCTTCAAAAAATTTCAGTTCATGTATGGAGCTTTAGAGCATCTGTAGAATTCTATTTTTTTGCAGTTAACTACACAGTCAAGTATACTAAAAAAGTCAGTAGGTATAAGTAATCAAAAAAGCATTCCTATTTACTAGTCCTCAATAAAATAATAATCTTGCTAATTTGGTAGGATTAACAGTTCCAGGACAACACCAGACAGTAGCAGTGACACTCAGCAAACCTGAAACTAAAATTATGAAAAACCTTGAGAGCACTAATATTACTAACAGCTGATGTGTTGTCCCCTCATACGGAGCAATCCAAGCCACGGACAACTGAAAATCTAACATTAGTAACAACTGCCACCTCATTGTACAGAACAAGTTAAAGCCTAATTTGTGGAACACCTTGAATATCACTTCCAATTAATTCTTCCAAAAGCTTTTCTAAGCCCCAGAGCTACTGGGGCTGCCATTCTTATGGTGATTCACACAACAGAAATCCTCATAGCTCTCAATGCTGTATTGCACCTTCTAGAGATATGTACTGTACCAGGTACAAAGGAAACACCAGTTAAAATATTTAACCAACTTCTTTCCTTACCCCTTCTAAGACAATGCCTCTCAGTAGCATTTGCAGTCCTTACAGTGTGGACAACACCACTTTCAAAAAGTATGGCAGCATCATTTTGGGAAGTGTGGTGTCCTTGGTTTACCTCCTTGCACAGCCTGTCTCAGACTTCTCACAGGATAAAAGAATGAATCAGACAGAGTTAAATTCTTGTAACCTATCAGTACATAATTCTCTAAACTTTTTCCAATTTCATCCCATGTTAATTTACAATCAATTGCAGAATCGCGGTTCTTATTAATCTCTTTTGAAACATCATGGTTTGTTTGCTCTTCTTTTCTTTTACCTCCCACTACCAACTACTAGGTCAAACTGTTAGTAAGAACTAGATCATTATATGCATGCAAGGAGGAGATAAATTAAATATAATATAAATGCACATTTTAAATAGGCATTATAAATGAAAAAGTCTGATTAAGTACTAACCATCCATTTAAAAAAAATTAAAATTATTCTAGTTTTATGCTCACTTTTATTTGCTTTCTTTATACAAGAATGGTCCTATCTCTAGGCTTAAGTTATTTGCTCAATACAGACACAAGGCACAGCACCTGTTAATAAAGAACGTATCTCTCTCTCCTCTATGGATTAGGCTGCAGTAAGAACATATTTACATTCTTCCCCTAGAGCTTGACTTACTTGATACTAGTCAAAGGCTTGATTTGAACGCTAAAATCAGCTCATAAATCAAACGCAGATTCATCAGAAACAAATTTTAAGTAGTGTTTTATTATGATAGAGATTCTGTGATAAGGAAGATCCACAACAGCTAAGAACTGTGGAAGGGATTCTTTATCCAGAGAACGTAGCCAGAGAATGATTTTCCAGAAAATAACAATCTGTCTTCTGTTAACAGTGCAAAACCTTCCTCTTTTTGAAACACTTTCTGTCGTGATCCCTTACAATGCCAACACTCTTACTACTACCCAATATTTATCAATCCTTACCTGTGAGTAGAGATTTGATTTCAGAGAGGAAAAAGTGATAGGGCTCCATATACTCTACTACAAACCATGCTATTAATATAGATTAGACTGTGGACGACAGTTGTAATGTTGAAACATACAGAATACATTGAATTTGCCTTAAAATCTATGCAATATCTGGTACAAACATCACAGGGCTGAGCTTAGCTATGTCTTCCCAAGGAAACCTCATCCTTTCAAAACAGCTGCACAAAGCTCTGTGTCAGCCAGCTGTCCGTGCAGACCAATATTGCGACTCTTACTCTGATCTGTGCTAGCTGCTGAGGAAGAGAAAATTCTCAACGGGGTAAGCAGAGCATAGAGAAACCCTCCCCAGCTTCCAGTAAGCCCTGAACTCAAATGTTTTCAAAATATGAAAAAGCACTTAAATTGATACAGATACAGTGCAGCAACAGAAATTCTTCTCTTGCAAAAACCTATTTGTCCAAAGCAAATGACCACAGAAAAGAGGATGCTGACAAATTTGCATAGGGCAAAATAATTCAGAAAGAAAGCATTTTTGGAAAGTGAATGTTTTCTGTTGAGATCTTTTGGGAACATGTGGATTTCTATTTCAGAATTTCTTCACCTCCGTTCTTTAACAACATTTAGGGAAAAATAAGTCATAGAATTGAATGATTTACAGGAATTTAGTTTTGAGTGATATTTCACAGTTATTGTAATGCTGTTTTGTAATGAAAGAAGTGTAATAAAATGCCAAGAAAAAAACCATCTGGGTTTTGGTCTACTTGAACTGTAGGAGATGTTAACTGTACTTTTTTAGCTGTTCAAACCACTGTTTCATCTCTCATGTCTATAAATTTGCTCTATTTTTAAGATGTGGGTTTTTTAATGAAAAAATTATACTATTAAAACAAAATTGTTAGGATGTTAGTCCTAATGTCCTTAGCAATGACCTAAGAGAAACGGCATTTAGCAGAGAGATCCAGACTCTTGCAGTGGAAACTACATGTAGGTATTCTATCTGATTAAGATGCTATTCCATTAGCCATTTTGGAGAGGAAGTCTCTCCCTAATAATTTCAAAATCAGTGTAAAAAGCGATTCATCAAGATTTCTCTTTTAGTTTAGTTACTTATCCTCAACTTCGTGTATACAAATCATCACTATTACTGTCAGAGTAGACATGAGCTTCTGCAGCAATAGTTGGCTTCTTGACAGCCTTTGTTTTCTTTGTTCCAATTACTACCTATACTACATGTAATAATAGTTGTTCTGACTTATTTATATATTGCCTCATTTCGTATGTTCAGCACTAGCAAATGCCTCCATCTTGCATTTTTTTTCTCTCTCCAGAAAACCCATCACTATACCTTATCCCACACTGAATCAGTATATTGCTTGTTTGATCCTGAATGCTGTAGGCAACTGGAAATGATCACGACTCAGCCTTTGACAAGAGCAAGCCAAATTGCAGGTTTACTTTTGAAGAAATGTGTGCCCAGCCACTCAACTGTGGTGGCATGTAAGCCCCAGCAGGTGAGCGCTAATGACATTTTTCACTACAGTGCAAATTAAAAGCAAGCTGTGAATTGTAATTCTCCTTTTGCAATCCTTCAGAGTTGAAGGTTTTAAGATTCTTATTTCATAATTTGTTTTCAAAGATCAGAATACTATTAGTGATGCAGCAGTTACCGTTAGAACTTTGCATTCAATGCAAACCAAAGGAGAACAATAATATCAGGGAAGGTGCCTGGCTCACATGAGCTTGTGTTTTATAGTTTTTGAAAAATTATGAGTGAGCTAGGAAGGGTATGAAAACGTGCTATGCCATTGCAAACTGACCTCATCGTAGGGAACACATTAGAAGTTGTGTCCTTAGGGTAGAAAGGTTTGAAAGAGTAGGGCTTGGGGCTGGTTTTTATTGTGGGGTTGGGTTTTTTTGGTCCAGACTAAGAAAAGAGGAAAAACCCATCCAAGAGACTACTTAAAAGAGAATCTCAGCAAATCAGACATTTCTAGATAAGGAAGCAATACTTTTGACTGGCTATATATCAATTAAACAGACTTCCAGACTCTTGGGGAAAATCCATTTCTACTGATCTCAGTGAGGAAATATACCAAAGTATTTATTTGCTGAGATTTAATCTGATTCCTGAGACTTGAAAACCATTTTTTTTTTTAGTAAAAACTTTTTTTTTCAGTAATAACAGTCTGTAGTTTCTTATAGTTCTGTTAAATTTTAATCATCCAGGCTGAAGTTTTCCATGATAGGTGAAATTTTGTAGGCTGAATGGCATAAAAAACCATCAGCCTTTTCAGAAATGAAGGAATGACACTAAGAAGTGTTTCATTAATAAAAATAAAACAAATTAAGAAACAAATTAAGAACCCCGTGTGTTGTTGAAGGGAATAGCCATATGTAAAGAAGCTGCCTTTTTAATTCAGATTGAGAATCACAGGAGATTTGGCCAAATTACAAATCTTGTGAAAATATTACTTCAACATATTACTCTGGGAATTGCTTCATAGCTATGACCTTTGAGGTTTCTGTCATCCCTGTGCAGCCCAGATGTCTCTGCAAGTTCTTAAAAACATCAACACTACCCATGCACCACCCCTACTGGGATGAAGCCAGTCTTTCTCTAAGACAAGCAATGCCAGCAGCCAGATCTGAGACTCTGCCTCTCTTCTGTCGTCACCAGCTTCTCAATCTGTTGTTAAACCAGCATGAAGCCATGATTGAAACTATCCAGTCTGCTTTTTCCAAAACGCTCATACGCTTCTCATGTTTCCATTTATGCTCCATGACTTACCTCCCGGATTTTCAGACCTCCATTCACAGAAGCTGGCTGTGTAGCTTCAGACAGCAGTTTATCAGAATACTCACTCTCCTGTTTTTTCAAAGCACAACTTCTGATGAATGGATTTGGTCTTTCAAAACTGGATCAACTCTGAAAATCAGATCCAAGGATTTTAAGCCAGGCAGACAAAAAAATGAATGGGAAACAGAAAAGTAATGGTCAGTTGGGGATAATTTGATTTTAAGTGAATTAACAATACGCAGGAACTCCATCTTTCAGCCTTGAACCAAGAAGCCATTTTCTTGCTGTCTGCTACTCCCAATCTTACTTTCTTCACCGTTGGACTTTTGCAATACCGGAGGCCAGTATTCTACTGATAAGAATTATTGTTATTACACATTGGTTTAATACCACAAATGGGTTAGAAAAAATCATCATCAGACAGTTTCTAATTACATAGTAGTTACACACAAGGCAGCTTAAATACTATTTCACATGTATTTCCAAAACTTTGAATTTCTGACAATCTTGTAATAATCTTCCAGCATTCGTGTGTGTAGCTGTGCTCATAATACTATGTCTAAGCTTTTCTAAACTGGTTAATGCTTCATTCCTAGAGAAGACTAGCACAGTCTTTACCGGTTTTGAAGCTTTGCTATAACGTACATAAAATACTCGTCTGGCATTCATCTGCTATCTGTCAGCCTCCACTTGTTTTCTAACACAGTTCATTTTCCACCATTTGATAGAAATACAGAGGGGACAGGCAGAGAGTACGTCTATGTACTGAGGGAAGATAGAAAAAGAACGAAAAACTTCTTCACAATTATGCCAAGCTTCATGTAAGATAGCAAGTAAGAACCTTGCTCGGAGTCTGATGACAGCATTCTCTGTGACAACTTTTAAGTAAAGACAGTTCCAGGGGCCACAGACTTCCAGCACATAAAGGTGTCTACAGTCTGCCAAATATTGTCTGTGTCATATCTAATGATTAATAACAATACTGTTGTTGCTGTTTTCACCATTAATGGAACTCACTTAGGGTAGTATTTGGCACGTTAGCAGCAGAAGTCTTCCTTCAAGAACAGAAAACTGTTTGTGTGACCCCGCACCAAGACATAAGAATTTTCTTTGCTAATAAATTGACCTTCCCCGAGCTGAGTAGAAGTACTGATCGGTTATTCATAATAGGAGCGGTACAGAAGACTTTATTGTTTCCAACTATACTTGCTGGTTTCTGACTACTTTTTTTGCTTCTTTCAAAAATTCATTCTAATAACATGTAATTCCAATTTCTTTTCACTCTGCAGCATGCTTATTGAGCTGGACTCTCATTGTGCTGCAGTGTGAAAATAAGAACGTGTAAGTTCCCTTTCCTCACGAAGGTAAGCTAAGCTAAAGAAAATCAGCTATGCTACATTCAGAATTTGAAATTTGATGGCAGTGAAATTTATGCAACCAAATCATCTAGCTGTTTTTTTAAAATACTACCCTCATAAACCTTTTTATAAAAACAGGGGAAAACAAGGCTTTCAACTGTGCACATTCAGGTCAATGGCAGGATTCTCTGAACTATACTGTTTGGATTCTCTGTGTGTTCCTCATGGATCAAACAAAGAGCAAATGAAACAGTAGTGCCATCAACAGAGACTGACAGACCACAAGGTAATAATTCCTAATAACGTTTTAAACATGATAACTTTATACGCTCAAGTATTCACGAGAAGAAAGAACTTACATGCATGAAATCATTCATCAACCAACAAAGATGATGAAGAGTACAGAAAAATTCCTCTATCTACAGCCTGCCAGGGGGAATATGCATTGTGCTCCAATTCTAACCAGCACAGAAATATTTACTGAAAATATTGATTAATTAGATCACACTTGCATGCAACGAAATAAGGCACTAAAGTAACACGTTTGTCGTATTTTCAGAGTATTAGTTGGGGAAATTAAGAATCCAGGCTAGATAGTAGAAGAGCATCTTTTTGCATCTAAAAGCCTTCCCAGATAAAGGACAGGACAAATATCTATGAGGAGTAACTGATTTTTTGTGAAGCAGGGGTTTGGTCTTGAGGATCTTTCAAACCTCATTTTATACTAAAAAATAAAATACTAAAGCATTCAGGATGGCCACAGCAAAATCATTTGAATAACACTACGAACTCAAAGTTTCCTAGTCATCAGAATTGTATTCATGCAATTAATAATTAAGTTCTCTAAAAGCAAAAAAGCCTAACTACATTGTTTTATAAGCTTCTCAGCTTATAGACCCAAAATTTTATCAGCAGTTTTACTACCATTTTCCATCTGTAAATTTCTAGCACGTTAAGAAGCTATTTCCTTTAAAGTAAGTGGTAAGGGCTGAGGAATACTTAATAGACCATAAACTTCGAAATCACTGTTCATACAACTCTTTTTTTTAAAAACAAAATTGCTGTCATTTATATAATTGCCATAAAACTCAAACTGTGCCAATTGGAAAGCTGTCTCTAATATCAAGGAGTATTTGCTGAGTCTTAAGACAATTTGGTTGTTTTTAACTTGTCGAGCCCTTAGATGCCATTGCTTAATGCAAGCTTTCCATAATTAAAAGGGTACAAACTATCTTCTTTAAAAACCACTTGCTCAGAACTCAAATAACAACTGTTTTGCTCAGTTATTGTCTTTACTGCTCTGAAAAAAAAAGATGAGCATCCCACAGTACAATGCTTTTCCCTTATTTTATTTACAAACAGTCTAGAAGGATGAAACACAAAGAAGCAGTCACTCTCTAAATGCGCACACCGTACATAAAACTTCCAGCAGGCATTAGTGAAATTGCAGATGGTGATATCTCTACCTTTGCTAAACAATGACAGTAACACGCAGTACTTGTAGGCATGAATTACTTGTTACAAAGCAGATTGGGAACTCATTCTCAGGCTTTTGAAGTCCAGGTACTCACTCTGTCTGTTTCCTATTCTTTTCTGTGTAGTGTCCCCTCGCTTTGAAGATTTAACTGGTTGCTAAAGCATAGGTTACAGAACGCCGATTTCCAGCTATTTTCCTTAGGGTGTAACCCGAGCTCTCAGCATGAACTATGGAAACCCGTCAGGAATCCTGAAAATGGTTCAGATTCACCAGCCTGGGCTACGGGTACTACTCCTGAAGGCTACACCAAGTGGTACCGCATACGACTGCAATCATTACTTCAGTGAAGTTTGAGGCTGGGACCCACCACTTCTCCAGCCAAAGTACTAAGCACACATACATGTGTCTTTTTCCTTCCTTTCCTTCACAGGTGTCAGCTACTTCATTAAAGGAGTTTAACCAAGTCTGTAGGCTGAATGAACTACTCAGACCTCTGATTCTTTTGCTGCATTTATATCCCAAGCAGAGAAATTCTTACCCAACTGTTTATCACACCTACTGGGAAAAAATCAAAATTAAAAAAAAAAGGAGATTGAGACACAAGTGTCTGAAATCTTTGAATATCTAAATGCAGAGTTATCCACTTGTACAGAGGTAGAAACTTTGCTTTGCATAAATTGTCGCAGTAAGTGAAAATACTGTCTCACTAGTGATATGCATGTCATAAATGCTTTCCAAAACTGACAGCAGAAAAAATATGGACATGCAATATTAATATCAAAATAACACCTTACCAAAATAGTCCATTGAAAAATAGTATAATATAGAAGCACTGGTGCAAACACAAATCTTACATAATGGATCTTTTTATCACGGCAATCAAGAATTTGGCCAGTACTCCAGAGCACAATCATAAGGCATCGCATTGCCTGCTATTTGTAATGTCAACATGTCACCTGCTGTTGCAAAAGAAGCCGAGAAAAAAAGCATATTTTTGGTCATTTACAATTGCACACATGTTGTCAGAAATAGCAAACTGCGCAGTCTATTTGCAGATTGGCAGGAACCCAGGGCTTGCCATTTTCCAAATCATAATTGCTTCCTTTGGCAGACCTCTAGCTATGCTGCTATGCTGTCAGTGCAGTGAGGACACAGAGCCCTGCCTTCTTTAGTATTATTTGGAAAAAAAAAACCAAACCACTAAAAGTAAAGTTTAATAAATAAATGACCAAGTAAGTTTCCAAGTACACTGTTGCAGGGGGGAAAGCAACCAAAATAAAGAAATCCTATACAACATAATCTGAACACACCATGTCAAGCCCGTATAAGGACAGTATGGTTTTAGCAGCCTCCTTATCCTGGTGGGAAGCACTGCTAATATCCCCAAGACTACTACTCTGCAAAACTCAGAGCAGCTCAATACTTCTACAAATTATAGTAGTTTGCTATTCTAGAGAACTCAGTGAAACATATGCCTTCGTGTATTACATTTTTCTCTTCAGTTAAGTGAAAGGAAAATAAAGGGTACTGTTAGAGAAGGTTTATCTAGCATAAAATGCAAAAATATGTGCTCTAAAATAAGGATTAAAAAAAACCCCAGACTTAGTTTATCCCCAGAATTGTTTTAAATACGTGTCGCGTCAGCAGTGTCCTCCCAGGCACTTGCAAACAGAAGAGAAAGGTTAATTTTGCCACATAGATCCTACCATTTCAAAATGTGTATCTGGCTGTAGAAAGTCCTTCAGTAAATGAATAAAATTAGTAGAAGACAGACCCCTTTTTCTCACTGCTGAAAATTCCTGCTCTGGTTAGTTTAGTGTGATCTCATCAGCTGTGTCACCATGAACTTTTGAAGTAAAAAGTCAGCACATCAAATTGACATCAGTCTAAATAGCGATGTATGTAAAAATAAGAGGTTTTGTTGACCTTCTGTTTTTTGAGCCTTTAGCATTAGCATTTCCCATTTTTCTATATACTTGTAATTACCAGAGACTTTGAGAAAATCATATGATTCTTATATGCTGAGGCTGGGCTTTTAAGAACGACGAGAGTGTCCTGAGGTGTGGAATAAAGTGTTCAAATCTGGCAGTCAGTAAGCAGTCCTGACATAGCTTAGTGCCACGGCTCTATATCCCACCCAACATGCCTGGAGATTCATTCAGGCATTCAGAGATTCACTTCACTATTGCATTTCGAACTTACTAATCAATTTTTCTTACATAAATTTTGAATGCCCTGCAGCCAGTTCCTCATAATTTTGTTCTTTCACTAGAAGGGAAATAAATATTTTCATGAAATCAATATTTCATCTGATCATCATATTCAAAGGTATAAATAAGGAAAAATACTCATAGTACTTCATCCTAGCAAAAAAAAAATTAATCTATTTACAATGTAATTTCATTAAATCACTTCCCCAAGAATTGTAGAACTTCCAATAAAACTACGTGTACAAATATTTATTTAAAATAATTATCACTGATCAAACCCTCAAGCTATTTCACCAATCTCAATTAATGCAAGATGGATTAGAGCAACCACTACATGAAATAGAGCATAAATAGTCAGATAAATGCTCTTAATGCAAGTATTCACACTGCAAAAATTAATGAAAAGTCTGATAAAATATTTTGAACCTGCAGGAACACCCTTTTTTACTTTTGGCAACAAAAGCACATATATGATCCCAGGCTGTATTTTCTTCGGCATAAGCCATCACAAACAGAATTAGATCATACTGTGAGAAAACCTAGTATGGTGACATAAAGGGAAATACACTGGTTTATAGCCTAAGCAGTAAAAAGAAAAAACCCTAACCCTATAAATGGTTTGGATCATTCAGTTTAAACCAGACCCAACAACATCTGCAAGCCAGAGTACGCGTGGGCTGCTTTGGGAGTACTGGGCCAAAGCGCAGTGTAGCTCTGGCTGACACCGCTCTGCTATGTCTCTTTTCCTAACACTGTGATTATAAGCAAAACACTCTTAGAATATAAAGTATCAGACAAGACAGCAGTTCACCCACATCCTTGGGTTGAATTGTAGACAATGTTGTTGCTAAGGCCAAGATAAAACGAACAGGCACATGAATGACACTCACGATTACCCAGTCAAACCTCTGTTGTGTCAGATTTCACTTTATTTGTTCCTGATAAAGGACAAAATCTTAATGCTTTATGTGGATCATTGTGCATCAATATTTGTGTAATTAATTCTACCAATGCAAGCCAACAGTTCAAATCTATAAATATTTACTTCTCACCTTATTGACTTTCTCTTTATTCTTTTGGTGTTACCATGAGGGAAGTTTCAACACTCCTTTTCACTGCCTTTGACTGAGCAGCTTTACTCATCGTGCTGTACCAAGGTTGAAAAAGCATCACAATGTAACTCAGAAAAGGCTTCTAAGGATAATAAATGCCTTTTCATTGACTTCAATAGCCTAAGCCTTAAGTGTATAACAAGCACATTCCTCTCTCTCAACTAGTTCCCTTAACAGCTGATCATTCCTGGAATAAAAAAAAGTCTATAGAAGAAATTTTTCGTAAGTGGCTTGGGACAGGTTTTAGAGACAGTGAGATCATTCGGCACCTTGAAAATATTCCTTGGTCCTGGACAAGGTAAACTGAAATCTAATTGCTCCTAAACTGTTTATGCGACACCCAAGACTGCACACTGCAAATTCAAGTTAGTCGTTAGCGTGTATTATAAGGAGAAATTACTGCCAGCGAACCAGCCTTTGCTCAAAACCCAAAGATTAACTGTTCTACTCTGGCATTTAAGGAAAATTACTTCAATTGTCAGTGAAACAGATTAAAAAAAAAACCTACTACATGTAACGAAAGCCTGCCTATACACACACTTGTGTGTTGGGCATGTCCCTTCCTTGAGCAATAGGAATTAATCTTGGTAACTTTTGTACTAACAGGCCTTCGAATGCTAAGAAGGGATGAAAAAGACAGTCATTTCTGCTTGAACTATTTTATAACTAACTGTTACTGCACAGTGTCCAGGGAATGTCTTTACCAAAGATGAAGCATAGACATAAAAGCCAGATAGTGAAAACGAATGTTTCTTTTTGTCTGATTATCTATAGTCTCATTAATCTTATATTCAACCCTGCTTCCAGAGGTAATGTTAAAAATATGAAACCACCACCAGGTGTGGAAATCCTACTGAAGAACACCGCTAAGGAGAAAAACATATTAACTGAGAAATACAAAAAAAGAAATACAAACAATGCCTTTGGAGCAAATACCCTGTAATGGTTATATAAATGTAGGGCATCATTTTTGGACATGATGAATTCTGCCATCTTTTCCCCCTAATGCACTTATTGTAGTTAAAAGCTACAAATCTTGTTCTAAGTGCACTGATTCTTTCAGAGAAGTAGCAAGCCGCGCCAATAACAACATCTGCTTAACAGAAAGGTCTAAGCTGAAGTTTGACTATTTATTGCATGGAAAAAGCATCATTTTGAAATTGTTTCCAGCTTTTAACTGGCGGTTTTTTCTTTTCAGTGTTGAACTCCTTTTATTTTGTCATTTTAAAGGGCTCCAAATGGTCGCTGTTCTATTATGACTCACAAGGGAAAAGTGCATGTTTGAATTATGAAGCACAGTGATTCTCTGGAGAACTGTACGTGTATTACAGGAGGTTTTTTTCACTGATTGATTGAAAACTATTGTTTCTGAGCTGCTGATTACAGGAGATGTCAATTTACACACCCGCTAAAAGGTTTGCCACAAAATTATACATTGCATTTAAAATAAGCCCACACTAAGTACTTTTACAAATTAGCATCAATATAATATTACAGACTAGTTATATTGACACTGAAAATTGTTTTTGTGAAGACTTAAAGAAAAAAGTCTAGTGACTGTGTCAAGCTAAAAGGAAACAATTCCATTTCTTCATCAAATGAGGAACTGAATTATTCCCTTGTTCCTACAATCCAATCTTGACCTGTAACGCTAAAGTCCTTTGTACTGAGAAGTGGAATTTCAATACAGAAAGCAAAAACATCTACCGTATGTGCACTTCTTCTCTCAGAGTAAAACCAAGATTGCAGCTTACATTACACATTAAAATTCAGGTAGCCTCACTCTGATTCTTATAATTCTGTATAACCTGGAAAAAGAAAAATCTGCATATACAAATAAATAGATACCCTATTTTGTAGGGTGAATGTAGTAGGTAAAATTGGCTAATATCTTTTGTATTTTCAAATATAGTTTTCAACTTAGAGTTTAGCCAGAAATACAAACAAGCCACAGTAGAAATAACATTTTAACTTTATCAAAAGCATAGAAACATGTACTGACACTATGTCTTCCCACGTGATCAGTTTATAAAAAATCTTCCAGTCTCTCTGGTTTTCAGTATCTTATTAGTTTAAATGACCTCATCCTTACTAGCAAATGGATGTGGTTTTGGCTTGATGCTTTTACCAACAAATACCGTGCACGCAGTATTCACCTTGTCATACACACGGGAGATTGGCAGCAGACAAAACCTCAATACTAAAATGCCTTGTGACCACTTTCCACATTTTGATAAAATGTTCTGATACGGTGCTGTTAGAAAAGAGAACAGTGACATAATTCTCTCAGTGCTTTAGCTCATGGAGTTTAAATGATCCTCTTGTTCAGCTTAGATAATGCAAACTGGAAGAGGTCAAATGGACAAAACGAGACAAAAATTGTAGGCTTGACAGAGAATAGGAGATGTCACTCCCTGATTTCAAGAAAAGAACAGAATGTTCAAACCATCCTTTGACTCACATATTTACCAGTTTAATTTAATAAAGAGGGCAGAAGAATAGTAAATGAATAGCTCAGGCAACTGGTGATGGATAAGCCTGCCCTTCATCTGCAGAAGTCACTTTTTAACAAAGAAGGTAGGTAGCGTAGTTTCTTGTAGACTTGTAGACACAGAACTTAAAGAACTCGGTTTAAGTTACACTGTATATTAGAAAAGAAATAGAGAAGCATGTGAAATGCCAAGCTTGTAAAGAAAGATTTGTATTAAAGCTATCAAATGAGAGATGGTATTCTAGGACTAATTAACTTCTCTGACTAAAGCGGGTATAGCAGAAAGCAAAGAAAAGCACTATTTAGCATTGTAGCACTATATTAGCCATCTTTGGTGCCTACTGTGTGTAGCTGGCAACGCTGGTCCCTGGGCTCGCTGGAGTATCTCTAGACCACGTTCACAATTTTCATCTTCTGATGCTTTTTCACACAGAGGCAGCTCAAAAGTCTGTACACACTTGATGTTAATATGTTACTGTCACCTACACTAAAAGATAAAAATGAAACCATGCTAATTATAGGTATATTTCTCTCATCACAACAATATGCAAATATTTATAAGAAAAAAGAATAAAAGCATAGGGATAAGTGGAAAATAGATTAAAATACTACATGGATTTGCCAGCCTTCTATAGCGGTAGAATAAAGTAATTTTTTTTTAAGATAACCAGATTTTCATGATGGAAATAGAGTCAATCCAATCTCTCCGTAATACAAAGAGAGATCTGGTATTATGTCTCTCGGGAAACAATAAGGTACTGTGCAGAAGATAGATACTGGCATAAGAACTGTAAAAGAAGTAAGGATGTGTAAAGAAAAGGGAGGAATAAACAGCAGTTTGTACAGAAAAGAGAACTAAGCAGTTGGAGTTTGCTAGTAGAGTTTAGTGTTAAACAGAACACGCTGTATAATACTATATAATATGAATAGTAGAGAGAGTCCATACCAATAGAGTGCAGTGTTAGAGGCAAATATTTCTCATGGTCTGTCATGGAGGGATCTAAGACAGGTATCGAAACACAGGGGAACCCATCAAAATTAGTAACAGTTTGAATAATTTCATCAGACTGTCCTTGGTTTTTTTGTTGCATGTTACAGAAATTTGCTGTAAATTTAGAGTCAGATGTGGTGGAACATACAAAAATAAAAAAATAAGAAATGAAGAAACCAGAAAAAGAATCCCACCTTTAATTTTTTTCTTTGGCAATAGAAGTGGAAGATACAAGTATCTACAGCTAATCTGATATAATCAAGTCCTACTAGCTTTTAGTCATTATAAATCATTGGAGTATTATTATTGAATCAGGCACTGAATTTCAATTTTTAAAAAAAATAGAAGTTCTTAATTAGAATATTACACTTGATGGTACTTTTCATTTTGAAGACTGACCTAAAAGCTTTCTAAGACATTTGAATATGTAACCAATATAAGTGAATGTCACCAATACAAGTGATGTCAAGCTTGGAGACAGCCTGGGCTGCAGGGGTCA